>CAUZXS010002622.1:57500-70000 GCA_963585895.1 Sepioteuthis lessoniana | reverse complement strand
ATCATAGACGAGGATTGAAAGCATTTAAGAGCATTTGCCACTGACCTCAAATGCCACAGTTTCTTATACATTCTTCCAAGAAGACCTACCGCTTGGATTTTAACACCGAGGAAATCCATAGACAAGGATTATGCTGTGAACCAGTAAAGGGTCCGGAAGAAAGACACAACCTCAGGTTTACATGGAACAAAGTGTATTAACGAAAGTATAAGACAACATAGATAAAAATGTGTTGAACATCAGTCTGACTGCCAAAATGTTAGGCAGGAATAAACTTAGAACCGAGATGAATATTCTCCCGGTATTAATAGCAACAGGAAGAATTCATTACAGTCCAATGTTTGGGTACCATAACAGACTGTCAACTCTGAATTCTATGAACAACCGAACAACTAATCCCTTCGAATGGAGACAAGGATTTTAACACAGTCTAATCGTACTTTTTTTCTAAAGCATTAATTATTCTTGGCTGTCTGCTATATGATATCAAGTACATCTTGTACAAATATATGATATCAAGTACATCTAGTACAAATAAACAACAATAAAAGAACTTACCATCTTTTAGATTTTTCCGTCTCGGTGGACAAGTGATTGAGAACAAAAATATAGACAAATATTATCGCTTGGCCAGAGAACTAAGAAGAAACTGTAAGCATTTGATATCAGACAAAGAATCAATATCATTCAGATAATAGCATTGTTGAGATCAGCCTGAATACTAAGAAAAGTCCTGTTGACCCTTGGTGATTTGTTGTCACTCAGACCTCAGTGAAAAAAAAACATCAGTTAATGCTGGTATGAAAAACTCAGAAAGACTAACATAATAATAAAAATAAAACCATTTCTGACGATTATTGATATCAAAAACGAAGGAACTCTGAAAAATAAATCTGAAGACCAGGAAATGTATTATTCTCTATAACACCTTGCAACCGGAAGATTTGTAGAAAGATCATATACATCAAGAAAATAAGGTGAAGTGAACGGGCCAGCGTTGCATAGATATGTCAAAAAAAACTTGAGAAATACATTAAACCGAGCATAGAAAGACTAACTACAGGAGCCAGTTATAGCAATGGCAACATAAAAGCAAACAGAAGAATTTAAAAAAAAAACCCTCAGAAAGACAGAAATAGGAGGAAAAACAACTGTGCGGATATTTCCGGTGACAAAATAGGAAGACTGAATATATGATGTATGTCTAAGAAAGAGAAAACTAAAAAGAGAAACTTAATCTATTTTAATAGCACCAGAAAAGAATCACATAAAATCTTGTTATATAAAAGCAAAATTGTTAAAACCCAAGAAAATACCAAGTACAGATTTTGTGGAGGCATAAACTAAAAAAAAAAAGGTTATAAGTGAATGCAAAAACTAGCATTAAAAACTTAGCAAAACTAACTTAGAAAAGTGGCCAATAGGAAATTAAGTAAGAGATTAAAATTTGATCATTCTACTAAATGATATATGCAGAACCAAAACATCTGTACGAGAGAATGATACACCAACATCCCTCTGGGACTATGGGATACAAATAGATTATTGAATTCCAACCAGAATTCTATAGTGAATTTTTATTAACAAAACAAATTTGTCTTCTTGTGGATTTTGCCATTACGGCTCACCATATCTTAAAAATAAATTGAAAATATAAGAAAATTAATTAGACCTTGCCAGAGCACTTAAAATGCTCATGGAACATTGATGTAATGCTGATGATACGTGTAGTCGGTTCATTTGGAAGGGATCCCAAAGTTTGGAAAAACCTGATGCATATGAGACCATCAAGACTAAAACTCCTTTAAGATTATATTGAATACACAGAAGAGCATGGGAACGCGAGGAGACTTGCTATTAATCCAATAACTGAATAAAGCTCCGCCAGCAAAAGCTAGTGTGAAAAATCGCATATTTTTTGGTATGGAATTTGTTATAGAAAATGCGCCATGCTTAATATAAAAGAAGAAAATAAAGCGGAAGAAATAAAACTGCAAAATCAGGAAAGAATCATGACGCTTGGAACGAAGGAAAATTACTAGTACAAACGACTTTCAGAACATGGCACCGTCAAAAACGAAGAATTAAAAAAAAATCGAGTACTTCGGACGAACAAGAAAACAGCTCGAAAACAAATGCTGCAGCAGAAATCTCATGAAAGATATCAACATCTCGGCAGTTACTCTTGCAAGGTACTTGGGATCATTCTTACAATGGAAAACGGAAGAATTTAAAGAAATGAATCAAAGAACAAGTAAATTAATGATTATGTACAAAGCCCTATAGCCGAGAGAGCACTTGGACTATATGTCAAGAAAAGAAAGAGAAAACGGACTCGCCAGAAAAGAAGACTGGGAAGGGACTCGAGGACAACATTAAAAAAGCGAAGAAAGACTAGCCACAGCAGCCTGTAACAGCGTTGGCGATATCAAACCTGGTGAAAAAAAAACAAATACAACCAAAACGAGGGAAAACATGGAAAAAAAATAATGTAAAGAGATTTCAAACGACAAAATAATAAAATTGAAAAAGCCTCGGCATAGCAACAAAAGTGAATATGCTAGAAAGAAAGAGAATCTCTTCTTACAATAGAAAAAAAAACTACGCCATAAATAGCAGTTTTATTAAAACGAAAATGATAATACGCATCAAAATAGAAACTGTAGATTTTGGGGAGAAATTCATGAAACGATCAATCACATAATAAGCGGATGCATCAAATTTACACAAAACGATTTGCTTAGTTGGTTGGTTGGTTGATTGAGTTATTTTATGGCATATCAAACTTTTCCGGGTCATTTAACGCTGAATTAAGTAATTTTGATAAAAGTTTCAAATAATTCAGTTTAGTATAAGTATAGATTTTAGTTTACACAGAGTTAAATTTCAAAGAAGTTCTATTTCAAACGATTCAGTTTAGCATGAGTACTTTCTAAAACAGTTCCATTTCAAACAATTGAGTCTATTATGAGTATTTATTTTTGTTTAACTGTCAAATGTCTAAACAGTTAGCACTCGAATTATTAAATTTAGCATAAGTATGCAGTTTAAAAACGCAATTAAATGTAAACAACTATTAATTTCGAGCAATTTAGTTTTGCTTAGGTACCCAGTTTAGAATTATTTATCTGTAGATGGGACACTCTGAGTTGTTGCTAATCCTGGTCAGAGTGGGCCTGGGAGCAATCGCAATGATGTGGTACTCCGCAGTTCCCAAAGGTCTGCCATTACTGAAGTTTCACTATCAGATTGTTTAGTGTCATATGTAGGACACTCGATGGGGGAGTCTTACCACTCTGCAGAGATTCAGCCAGTTTATTCTGCAGCACCAGCAGACTTGGCCAACAAAAAATAACTGTAAGATCAAATACAACAGTTTATAAAAGCTGTCCTAGGTGTAATGGTTATCGTCGTAGGAAATGGTCACGGTGACACGAGTTCAAATCCTGGACGATTGCATTTCACATAGCACTAATACCCTTGGGAAAGGTATGAATCCAATTATTCTCCCTCCAGCTATGGGTAAATAGTAGGACAGACTGGGTTCTTCAGCCTTGGTGAGGCAACTAGTCTAGGGGAAGGAAAACTCTGAATTGAAACCTGTTAAACTCCGCAATAAAATTGACCTTGGGTCATACCCTGCCCGAGCGGATGGGGTTGGTAAATAGGATAACCGGGTGAAAAAGGGTTTTAAAGATACAGATAGATCACCTAATCCCGGACTTCACCAAGCATAATATTTGGTAAACAAAAAAGCATTTGCCGTCTTGACAATTTTGGCGTTTTAGCGAACGATAGAGTGAAATTAAACGGAACGAATACTTGATCCTTGAATGGAAACTTAAAAAAGCTGTGGAACCTGAGGGTTAAATTAATATCAATTGCAGTTGGTTTGCTCGAAACGGTCATCTGGGGCTCGGAGAAAGATTGGAGGAACTGGAAACCAATTTTAGAATAGAAACGATCCGGCCATTGTTGCGATCTGTCAAAATATTGGGAAGAAACCAAGAAACACGAAAAGACACGCTGTGAAAGCAAACGAGCTAACACTTGTGTGAAAAAGAGTAAAATAATAGGCATATGTTGTATACCATTATATAGTTTGAAATGTTCCAATATAATAAAACAATTGCACACAACTTTATATTCCCATGTACTCCTATCTATTCTTTATACGGTTTAATTCAACTATTGCTATTTTATAATGAGTTTTTTTTCAAAATTAGATATTGCAATATTTTGCACATACTTATGCAGTTTGAAGTACCACATGTTTTACTTTTCCCCAGGAAGCTGGGAAGGTAGAATACATCAAATACTTCTCTACAGAGGGGTAAGTCTCCCCTAACGAGTGTCCAGAATATGAAACTAAACAATCTGATGGTGAGGTTCCAGTAATGCTGGAGCTTTGGTGTATGTGAAGTACTCCTTCATTGCCATCAAACACAGTCTTTTCAGAGCCAGCAAGAGAGCAACTGATATGGTCCTTTCTATGGGTTAAATAGATCTAAACTGAACTTTTGCTAAAATCAATTGTTTGAAATAGAATTGTTTTGACATTTAACTGTTTGTAAACAAAAACTATACTAATACTAACCTGAAGTGTTCGAAATTTGATTCGCTATTAAATGACCTGAAAAGGGTTGATACGCTCTAAAACAAACCAACTAACAAAAAAATTTATCTTATACTAATAATTCATATAATACTAAATAACTTCAATGTTATAAAATATACATTTTTTCTAGTCTTAAAATAAGCCATAAAAACATACTTAAGAACATTCTAGAAATTTAGGATCAAAACCGCATTAGCATTTAAATTACATTTTTATATTTTTCAACCAATCAGCTAAAGACATAGAATAGAACATTCTAGAAAATTAGGATCGGAAGTGATCTAACAGAAAATATTTAGGCTCGAAAATAAAATTGTAAAATATAAATCTGATTGGTCAATAAATGTCTACGCGCCAAAATTTAAGGACGATTCTTTAATCCACCTGTAGGATATAAATAACACAGAGTTAGGACGCCATACACACAAGACACAAGCTAACACACAAACGAAGACACAGATGAAGACAAGCCACTAAGCCCCTAAATTCCTTTCCTTCCTCAACTAAAGTTCATAAACTCTCTTCAAATGGCCGAGAATTATATTCGAAAGAAAACCCGACAAACTTTCTTTCATCAACGCGACACGCTGTCGCCACAGTCATAAAACCCGCTATAAACTTAATGTAAGTAAGAACGACTTATTTACGGACTTCGTTAACTTGAAAACACACACATCTTTAAACAAATTTATTCTCTTCTTGTCAAACTTTATTTTCCAAAAGGCCATTTACACATCGTGTATTTCATTTGTTTTCATATTCTGTTATATGCTTATTAAATTGTTTGTTGTTTAATGTTCGTTGTGTTCTATTTCATTTCTTTTGCGCGATTGTAAAGTTTTGTGTTGTATTTGTGGTGGGAGAATCCTTGAAGGTGTACGGGCAAAGAACCTACAAGCGACATTAATATTTGTCGACTTTACCAAGGCTTTCGATTTCATTCACAGAGGAAAGATGGAACAAATCCTACTAGCGTACGGCATACCTAAAGAAACCGTAGCGGCAATAACGATTCTCTATAGAAACACTAAAGTAAAAGTACGATCACCAGATGGAGACACAGAATACTTTGACATTGTAGCAGGAGTACTACAAGGGAACACGCTGGCTCCGTACCTCTTTATCATTTGTCTAGACTACGTACTTAGAACATCGATTGACAAAATCAAAGAGAATGGCTTCGAACTGACGAAGAAAATAAGCAGAAGGTACCCCGCAACAACAATTACCGACGCCGACTACGCCGATGACATAGCGATACTGGCAAATACACCTGACCAAGCCGAAACACTTCTGCATAGTTTGGAACGAGCAGCAGCAAGCATAGGCCTCTATGTTAATGCACACAAAACGGATTATATGTGCTATAACCAAACGAGGGACATCTCCACTCTAGAAGGAACCCCCTCTTAAACTAGTAGACAAATTCACGTACCTAGGAAGCAGCGTCGAATCAACCGAAAAGGACATCGAAACGAGGTTAACGAAAGCATGGACAGCTATCAATAGGCTATCGATTATATGGAAATCAGACCTAACTGATAAAATGAAACGCAGTTTCTTCCAGGCAGCGGTCACATCGATACTGCTATATGGCTGCACTACATGGACGCTAACAAAACGGCTGGAGAAGAAGCTAGATGGCAATTACACAAGAATGCTGCGTGCAATCCTGAACAAGTCCTGGCAGCAACACCCCACAAGACACCAACTGTACGGCCACCTGCCCCCTATCACGAAAACTATTCAAGTTTGACGAACCAGACATGAAGGACACTGCGGAGAAGCAGAGATGAACTCATAAGAGATGTACTCTTATGGATCCCCAAACATGGCCGCGCAAAAGCAGGACGACCAGCACGAACGTACATTCAGCAGCTATGTGAGGATACGGGATGTTGTCCTGAAGACCTACCTAGGGCGATGAACGATAGGAAGGAGTGGCGAGAGAGGGTGAGGGATATCCGTGCTACCAGCGCGATATGATGATGATGATGATGATGTGGTGGTGGAAATAATTTAGAGAGCAATCTACTGAAATAACCAAATTACATACTCCCCCCACAATGTTATATCTTTTTAAATATTCTTAGCTAATGCTCATGAATAACACTCATTTATCTTGCTTAAATATTCTAATGTCAATAATTTGTACACTCTTCCATGCTTTCGAGTATTCTAATCAAATGAATGGTTTCAAGAAACTATCAATCATTCCTATTTAATAACTTATTTTGCACACGGTATTATGTTTTCAAGTATTCACATCTGATTATTAAAAAAAATAAAAATTATTTGGTTTCAAGTAACTATTCCTATAATACAATGATAATGATATGTTTGCCCCAAATTACTTAGGGGTTGTCCTCGTGGTGTCATGGTTAAAGCGATGGACTGCGGAATCGTAGTACGCGAGTTCGTACTCCAGTCGCGCTATTACGATCACTTTCGGGCATATACCCTTGGGAAAGGTACGAACCCCCTTATCTTCCCAGCTATGGGTTAAATAGCACCACTGCTCTTCTAGGAGAATAGCTTTGGCATTAAATAACCTAAAAAGAGTTGATATGCCATTAAACAAAGAAACCAACCAACCAAATTACTTACTTCAAATTCTTGCATAGCATTTCAGAACCCTTTCTCGTAGATTGAGCCGCAATCACCTTTTTATCTCATTTCACTTCGTTCCTTATCTCTTTTCCTTTTCTTTGTTCAACTTGTGTCGTAATGAAATCACCTCTTTCGTGTAACCACTTTTATTATCTTTCCTTATATTCTGTTGTACTAAAATCTGTTCTGCAGGGATGATGAATGATAACTGGAGCACAAATTCATCTTCACATTTTACTTTTCTTTCTTGGCGATTTCTCAATCATTATCGACTCGGCCTAAATGGCGGATCAGTGGGAGCAAGATGGAAAGTTTAACTTCTCTCGATTAGGGTTTCTTGCTAACTGACTAATTTATTTCTTACTCACCAACCGGTATGGTCACCAGATAAAAACGATCCAATCAGAAATATGGTCAAAAATTGACGCCGAGTTCAATGACAGTCAATCCTATTACAGTGTTTTTCCACGTGTTTACCGGCTTAGAACTTATACTGATTGCTACATTACCTTTCAAAAATAGATACATCTGGTCTATTAAGTAAAATACGTAGTCCTATGAAGAACTATAATTTTCGAATTGTTTTATGTTTCCAAGTATTCAAAGAAATAATGTTTTCTGGTTGGGGTTAACATTACATATATTTAAGGAAGGTTTTTATCATATTCTCCGTACCGTCTGCCAAGTGTTTGGTTGGTAACATAGAATGGTTTATCTTCACGTCTTTCAGGGTATTAGAGTGAGTCAATGGGTAGCATAGGGTATGAAATACTAGACTGCAGGCTCGGAGTATGTCGGGTGAGTCAAACGTTTTGCAATATTTACGCAACGTGACGCACTGTTTAGCAGTTCTGAATACTTCTACTGATGATATGGGCAAAGTTAGGTAACTGCAATGTTGTAATTCTCTAAGCTGTTGGCTTAAATGTGGAACAAGGCTGTCTGAATAGGGAACTGAATGAGATACAAACTCACTAGTGAAGGTTTGCTTGTTTAGCTTGCTTACTTTTACAACAGCTGAAGGAATTGTAATGTAACAGGATTAACTGGCGTTGAGCATATCGCAGTCAATTTTTTCTTCACCATTGATTAGATTGGATTATTGTGAAAAATCATATTCTTGTCGTTTCTCAGAGAATGGGTTTATTGTTGAGAAAACCTGGTGTGATACCTTACTACAAGAGATCAAAGTTTATTGTGGATTTTGAAATTGTCTGGAGCTTAAATTTTAAGAATAATGTTTTTGGTAATTAAGAGTAGGGGAAATTACCATGATATTGGCTTGAACAATAGTTAATTTGGGATATATTTATAGCGTGGATATAGATTTGGATCATGAAGAGATATACATATAATGACACGGTTTGATGTCACAAGTTAGTTGGTGTTTGAGCAGCGATGAAAACTAATCGATTCCCATTGAGAGAGACAGAGCAAAACACGCAATTTCGATAACAGTCGACCGAGAGTGAACTATGTGTACGCATATAAGCACTAGCCAACCAACCCATCTTTGCGTTTTCATCAGTGAATGAATCATGCATTTCACTCCGTTGTTGAAGCTTAACTTAAAACTGATATACATATTACCAGTCCAAACTTTGTATTCTGTTTTATATAACTCTTAATACGACGCACTAGTTTATTGAATTTCACTTTTTATACAATTATTAAACTGTATATAATCAACTGTCTTTATTGTCCAGAAAATTCGTCACAAGAGGAAATTACCGCGGCTTATCGGTTTGGGACACACCTCCCTCCTTGGCCTATATGGATCACAACTCGTTTTTGAAAATTAAGCAAGACGACCCACGATTGAGGCTGTGCCATTAAGACAGGTTCGAATTATAAACAACCAAGAATTCCGACCGTTGTGAAGAGAGGCAGATTTCACAATGTGTTTCAAGCAGAGCAGGTTGTCGACAGGAAACATGACCAGATCAAGATCCTAGACGGTGGGTTTGGAATGGAGAGGGTTTATTTATACAGGTGACGAACCACAATTGACCATAATTTACTGAGCTCGCATGATACTATGTGAGAGATACTCACTGTATGTGCTTCTATGGCTTGAAACACGGTTAAGGAAACCGCAGTTTTAGGTCAACCTGATGGTGCCCGATTATCGAGCTTCCTGCATCTCAAGCGAAATTACATGAAACATCTGGCTACGATACTGTGAATAACTGTGCATTAATCTTTCTCACAAATCATATTTTAGCTATTTCTGCGGCGTTATCGTCAAATTTGAACTGGTAAAGCATAAGTTCACAAATTAAATTGCGGTGCATCTTTATCTGCGAGGCTTTCAAAGCAGAAAGTGTGAAGAAATACACAAGGTGTCGCTGTACTAATTGCCACGATACTACTTACCACACTGATTACGTTCCTAGGTTAAAATGCTTTGGTCACACGATGTATGAGTCACAAAATAGAAGGAATGGAAATATTGCAAAGTCTATGATTCCATATGGTACAAAATATATTTAAATAGTAATGACAATCAAGATCAAATTAAATTTAAAAACAAAACATCAGAGAAGATGTGAAAGTCAAAATGGTTATTACAAGTTTTAAAAAAGACGATTAAAAGTGTTTTTATTTGTTTTAGTCTATTTACAAAATTAATCCGTTGATCACTGAATTTTTTTAAAAATTGTAAATACCGTATTTCATTTTTTTAACCCTTACCATCTCTTCAAAATTCATTCAAAAACCTTTAAGATTTCCATTAGAGTTTATTTGTTTGCACGGATAAACTAGTAACTTGTTGGGTCACACTTTACACTATTATATATTTAGGAAATGATTTTTTTATATTAATCATTTTTCCTTAATTATATTTTACACATTCGGTTTGGTAAAGATTTGAACGATTTGAGTATCTTAGTCCAGGTGCATAGTCATTGAGTGCAGTTTTACGCTCGCACAGAAATATGACAATCACCATTTATCATAATAAACCCCCAGACAAAAAATATGACTGGAGTGTGCATGACATCATGCCCAGAAGAGATGATTCTGAGAATTTGAGGATTTTGAAAAGACGTCAGTTGGGTTTGCTACCGTTGAGGCATGCTTTTGAGATTTTCAGATATCGACCGGCAGAGATGAAATGAGATTTTAAACATCACGAGATATGCCTCACGTTGTGGGTGGTGTCAGCATAGTATGGTTATCAAAGACTTTTAATAATCGTGTCTCTCTGCTCGTGTCACTATGGACCGAAGCCAGAAATTAATAAACCCGTTCGTATCGGAAACGAAAGAATCCGCCTGTGTTTGTATATGTATTGTATTACTGTTGCAACAGACATCACGGAAATATACAGCAACACAATTGTAATTAATTGTATAAATACCTTAGAACTTGTCAATCAGATAAAAAACTTACTTGTCATTTTCAAGTTGCTTTGTGGATTGGCAAAGATCTAACATTTTTCCTACTTACATTGTCTTGCATCCTGCAAAATACTGCTCTTTTTATTTGTTCCCCTTTTTATTTGTTCCTTTTTTGTGTGTTCTCCTTTTTATTTATTCCTCTTCTTTAGCAAAGTTTCTTTGAAATCCTTTACAACTTTTGTCTTTTTTTTTCTATTTTGACTCATAGGGAAATATCTACCTTTCCCCAATGCTATTCCGCATAAACATGTCTAACTGTATTTAACGTCATATGAAACAACTGGTCTTATAAAAATAAAACAGCAACGGGAAATAGGACTTAGATTAATACAACTGTAACCCCAGCAGAGTTGCAAACTTCTTAAAAAAAAGAATTTCCAGAGTATGATACTAAACTTCATCTCCTTGTGAGGCCTCAGTTATGGTGAATTACTGATAGTGAAATACTCTGTTATTGCCATTAATCCACGGCATTAAGAGTTATGTCCATTCAAAATTATCAACAAAAAGTAAATATAAAATCGTACATATCTTATCATGGTAGGTTTTTGATTATAATTTATTGTATTCATCATTACTCTATCAAATTTTGATAAATTTAGAAAATGTATTCTCTTTGCTCACACTCATTTTCCCACCCTCTCACTCTCTCTCTCTCTCTCTCTCTATATATATATATATATATATAGAGAGAGAGAGATAGACAGACAGACAGACAAACAGAGTGAGTGAGAGAGAGAGAGAGAGAGAGAGAGAGAGAGAGAGAGAGAGGAAATGATTGCACATATTAACAGAATAATTATCAGTGATTGTCAATTTAATCCAGTTTTTCTATTGTAAGTTTTCTATCACTGAACACACAAATTCTTTTGGTGAGCTTTGGATAACACTCAAACCCTTCCAAGAATCATTATCATCTTCTTTGAGAAAACTATTGAACTGTTCTTTCCTTTAAATACCATAATTGGAATTATGTTATGAGCTTGCAGGAAGTTTTAGAGGATTTATGCATTTCAGTATTGGAGTCTGTGCATTTCAAAATGAGAAATATAATTGATGCATTTTGGTTGAAATGACAGTAGACACTTCTTGTAAACTTGTAAGGAAAAGAGTCACAAGTTTCCTTAAAACAAATTTATTAAAAAAAAATCCTTCATGTCAAAATAGACGTTATTGTTCACACGCTGAAATATCCCGCCAGGAATCTTTGACAGTTTAGGCTGCAGATGATGGGAAACTCTTTTTACTACTAACAAAATCTCCTTAATATTTTTACTGATTCTTCATAAAGTTGTCATGTGGATCTGCTTTCAAATTTGTACTCTTTATTTTATGCTTCTCACGATTGTTGCAAACATCATCTTTTTTTTTAACAAGATTATATGTTTACTGCTTAGAGAATTGTTTATTCAATTTTCTCTTTATTTTAGTTAGCTGTCTTTTAGAATATCAACGGGAAATCTTTTTTTCATTCTTTAGAATGACATGATAGGACAGTTTCGTTTGAATTAAAGGATTCTTCATATCAAAAGAATTGGTGTGTTGTTATATTCTGCGTGTAATAGCTCGAAGATTTGCTCTAATTTTTTCAGAGAGTATTCTATTAGAGTAATGCTTGTACATTTTATAACAGCTTTTGGAAAATATGGTTCCGTTATATGACCGAAGGTGCCCGTGGTGTAATGGTTATCGTCGTCGGGAATGGACACGGCGACAAGAGTTCAAATCTTGGACGAAACTGATTGCATTTCACATAGCGCTAATACCCTTGGGAAAGGTATGAATCCAATAACTCTCCCTCCAGATATGGGTAAGTAGTAGGACAGACTTGGTGAGGCAACTAGTGTAGGAGAAGGAAAACTCTGGAT
>CAUZXS010002622.1:45000-52500 GCA_963585895.1 Sepioteuthis lessoniana | reverse complement strand
GCAATGAAGGGGTACTCCACATTCCCCAAAGCTCCAGCATTGCTGGAACCTCCTCATCAGATTGTTTAGTGTTATATCCAGGACACGCGTTGGTGGGGGGTCTTACCCTTCTGCAGAGAAGCAGTCGGTGTATTCTACAGCCCCAGCCGACTGGGCAATGATTAGATTGAAGAAGATAGATGAAGAGTTTTTAAAAAATGATTTTTTCTATTCTGAGCCGAGCTCAGAAGATTCTTTATAGTCATGTCTATTATTATTTCTCGCAAAATTGAAGATTTGTTTCCTTAGTGTATAAAATGAGCTTAGCTTTAATCAAAAAGAATATTGTCATTGATCCAGTTGTATACATGACTTTGAAAATGAAACTCGAAAATTTCGCTCAAAGGTTATGAAGTATCATTTTTTATAAAATCTTGATATTTTTTTATCATCCTTGTGAAAGTATAGATGACTTACGTATTCTAGTTCTCAATGGGGTCTGCTCTTATTACTCAATCAATTCAGCGATGGGCCATTGTATAATACCCATTACATGGCTTCATTTAAGCTTGATTTGGTGAGTATACCCGAAGATTCATGAACGACAGATACTATAAAAGAAGAAATTGGCTTCAAGTAGCCAGATGTAGTTTGTAATAATATCAGTTTGTACAAGAATATAAAAGTGAAACGGATAGTATCTATTATATTCACGAAAATGTTCTTCATAACATTCAGTACATCTATAAATATATATGAAACATATTGGTAATAACAATCAAACACGTATGAAATTATGAATGGCATATGCTGCCCTTTTTGGAGGGGTTCTTATTGTATCAATGTTTACAAATCCAAAACCTTGAAAAACAGAACAGCTGAATGAGTTCATCGTAACATCACTTTGCTAAAAGCCGAAAAAACACCAAGTTCCCGATTAATTGCGGTATTTCTTCAATCAAGATTGATTTTAATGTCATTTCAACATTCATTACATGCTCTGGGGTTAAGGAAAGATCTTCATGGAGCATTAACATTTATTTTTAGGGTAACTGTTTCTTAAGATCTGCTTTCTTTGCATATGGTCCAATCAAATACAGTTTGGTTTGGTTTGTTTGGTTTTATGGCATATCAACCTTTGTAGGTTATTTAACGCCAAATCCATTTTTATGTAAATAATCTGTTCTATTGAAAATAGTTCAGTTTAGCATAAGTACACAGTTTAATTGTCAAAAATATTTCCATTTCAAACTATTCAAGCAGTTATATGTAATAATTCAGTTAAGTGTAAATACAGTTTTAATGTCGAAAAACAGTTCTATTTGAAATAATTCAGTTAAGAATAAGCACGCAGTTTAAGTGTAAGTACGGTTTAATTGTCAAAAACGTTTCTATTTCTAGCTAATTAGTTTACTCAATTCATTTTAGCATAAGTATGCTGTTAGTTCTATTCAACCCATAGATAGGGCCCTATCAGGTGCTACCACTCCGAACCAGAGTGGACCTGGGAGCAATGGCAATGAAGGGGTACTCCGCATTCCCCAAAGCTCCAGCACTGCTGGAACCTCACCATCAGATTGTTTAGTGTCATAACCAGGACACTTGTTAGGCGGGGTCTTATCCTTCTGTAGAGGTGCAGTCAGTGTATTCTACAGCCCCAGCTGACTGGGCAACCAATCAAATACGTACACTTTTCAAACTGATCTATTTCATATATAGAGGGTGCCCTTACAAATACTTGGTCTCTGGGTCAGAGAAAACTGACCAATAATCAAAATTTTCCGTTTTTCATTTAATTTTAAACCCAAGTGATAGGACCCATTATGTATGAATAGAATGTTAATATACTGAAGTCATTTAAAGAATTTAGTTTGGTCTTGTCCCTTTTTTTAAGGGCATATCAATCTTTGTGTTTAATTTAATGCCAAATCCATCCTTGTAGAAAAGTAATGATACGATTTAAACTATATAATTGGGGTTATACCTTTCCCAAGTGTATTAGACTGAAACTTAATTGGTTGAAAGAGGTTCGTTACTTCGAGGTGATAGTTCAGAACATTAGCCGTTTCGCCACGGGAACTGATATTATTCATATGGTATTTATATGAACTCTTCTTTATAGATAGGTTCAGTAAAACAAGAAATACTATCTTTATATACCTGAACATTTCTAGAAACTTGGTAATAATTTTCAAGAAAGCATCATTGTTTTTGTTGTCTAGTTTGTGTGTGTGTGTGTGTGTGTGTGTGTGTGTGTGTGTGTGTGTGTGTGTGTGTGTGTGTGTGTGTGTGTGTGTCTGTGTGTGTGTGTGTGTGTGTGTGTTTCTGCAGATATTTCACTATTAATATCTAAAATTCCTAAATGTAAAATATCTGTAAGTATAATGAAAAAAGAAAAAAAAATGTATTTGGCTTCCCAAGTGGTTAGTTTGTGGGTTCAAAAGATTTATGACGGAGGTTGTGAATGCAGCTTAAATAATATTTTCATACTGTGGGTCAGGTTAGCGCTCTTAGTGACCCAACGACAAATTACGATTTGTAAGTAAGGGTTTTTCTTTGTTGGCTTCTTATATATTTTCAGTATTTTATTCCCTATACAGATCATTGCACGAGGGCAGAAAATATACCTTAGCCACGATTGGTTGACTCCGTTGGCACGCTAAATGGGTAACGATTTTTTGTTTAAGATAATGTAACTCTTTGGGAAAATAAGATATATTATTGTTTGTATTTTACACGAAAATGTATTCGTCATTCCTGAAGAAGCTGCGTGAAGACAGCACAAATAATTGAGAAGGGAATATCAGTAAGAAAATTTTAACTACAATAAGTAAAAAGTTGGTTACAGTAATTAACTAAATTAAATAATGTAAGTAATTTACTGATAATTACTAATATAAGATTCAATTTGCGTTGGATAAAAAGACATAAGTTGATCACAGTTATCAAATACGTAAGATTGCATTGTTATTCATATTCTGTATTTGGTGCTAAAAAGAAAGCTCACTCTGTCAGTAGTATTTATGAAACCCTGACTGCATCCTCAGTAGGGATGTAAGACTCTCTAAAAAGAGTATATTGGGCATGTCAGTAGTCTGCATCCGACAGTATGGCTCCAACATCGGAAACAAGAGAACTGAACATCAACCAATCACTACTATTGAACCTAGACCCGCTGACACTGAGATGTTAGTATATCATATACGGGACATATATATCTTATAAAAACTTTGTCATATTTGAGAGTAATAATTGATCTCATATAATTAATAAATTCTTAGGAGTAAGGAAGTATATAGAAGTTATAATTGCTTACTAGGAATTACTATTTCTAACTTAAAACGATATATATGTGTGTTATATAATTGCGGAAGTTTTTTTTTTTTTTATATTATCAGTTTTCGTTTTGTATATCTTATCTTTCGGTTTACTTAGGCATTCGGCTTAGTGCATGGATTAGTTAGGTGCACACATTGCACGCTAGGAGGATGTGACAATCACAGATGTCACAATAAAAACCCCATATAGGAAAATAGAACTAGGGATGTGAATGACGTCATGCCCGGAAGCGATGGGCTGAGGATTTTGGGATTTGAAAAAAAGGAGTTAGTTGAGATTTGGACTTGGACGAAGCAAGTCGACTTTTGATTTGGCCGAGGCGAGATCTGTTAGGGTCAACGGGATGCCCGCGCGTTGGCCGAGTCACTGAGTTGAGAGCTGACGATGTACGAACAGTCATCATAGTAAGAGATTGTGTCTCTCTCTCCTCATGTCGGAAAATCTTAAACTCAAAAAGGCAAATAAATTTTCGTGCCTGAACGAAAAGAGAGTCGTCAGTTTTTCGTGTTTTTCGGATTCCTATATGCGTATATGAACGTTTTTACCTATTCATATCTTGGTCGTATTTTTCGAACTATATGTTACATGTGTTCAAACTTATGATTATTATTAAATAATAGCTTAGGATAATATAGTTAATATTATTAGGTAAAAATTCTTGAAACAATACAAACATGTACAAATTAATTCTATTATATGGGAGTACTTGTTATCATGCAACTGTTTGCAAAAGAAATTACTAAATTCCAAAACACCTAGGTATAAATATCCCCAGAAGAGTTGCCATGGTAAAATCAGTTCAAACCCTGGACGAGACCTTTGCATTTAACATAATGCTCAAACTCTTGTGAAAAGTATATACTCACCTCTTGTCTCTCAAGTTATGAATAAATAATAGGGCATACAGAAATATTTTACGTTATTATGGGTATCAGTCTCGATGAAAGAAAACTGAATTGAACCTGGCTTGATTTCATAAAAAAGTGACTGTGCGTTGCATCATCATTATTATTTTTTTTGTTTTGTTTTGAGGAAAATTTGGATAAATACAGTGGTGGAAATTAGTATAAGAGTAAGTTGGCGACCATAGTCGAGGGTGACCTGACGGATCCCTTTTCGATAGCTACTACACCAAGGTGTAGGAGAGGGTGCTACTCCTTTCCCTGGATTGCTTCACTTTACACTTGACCCGTACCTTGTAATGTTGAATGTTAAGCAAGGAGGCATCAAGTACCATTTTTTGAGTCTTTGGTATGATTCGACTTGGGATTGAACCCAGGTCTCCCAGGCCATTGGTGAACACTCTAACCGCTAGGCCAATGTCCGGTATTAGACATCCCATTCAATTGTTAATGATTTTCTTATTGCAGCACAAATTGCTCTGAAAATTTGTCTGATGGGTATTAGTAGTAATTTACTAAACTTTTTGCTTAGATGTGGCACAAGGCCGAATGAATGAGGCATCCTTCCGATGGGTATTAATATACATATTCGATTTTATAACATCTTTCCACCCAAAATTATGTACAAAACTTCATTTTTGTGGGTGGAAATAATTATAAGACAGTTTTGAAAAATTGCATATCTGTTTTTCTTCAGAATGCCAAAGGAAGAACAAGAGCATGCGCAGATTATGAAAAAAATACTCTTATTGTGATTTTAAGCCATCGGAGTTTTACTTAAGCATTCCATAATTGAATACAGTTTTCAGCAAAATGCCTAGAACCCCCCACCCACCCAACACCTTAATGGAAATGAAAAACGGTAAATTTCTGCCTATAAACTCGAATGAAAATCTGTTTCATTGCAAGGGAACTGTCGAGGTCCCGAAGAGTAGTGAGAAATTATCTAAACGACCTTGAATTGTATGGTACCAGAAAACGTTCAGGTTTTCCAACTAAAATTACTAATACAAGTTTCAAAGTGTCAATCGAGCTCAAGAGATCGTTAAAAATCTCAGTATTTTGCTATCACTCCAAGAAGATTGCGCGGAACTTTATTAGGCAGAGCGTTGCCACGTCTTAGGGTTTGTCCGCCTTTACGTCCCCATGGCTTTCGAAAAAAATTTCAAAAATAAAAAAGAATAAAAACCTTTTTTAAATTCCTCCTCTCTCTTGCCAGTATTAAGTTTTAACTAAATAAAGGTCCATAATTACTTGTTTTGTTTTTTAGGTTTCATCACAGCCCTTATTTATGGTTCATTGCATCCTTACAGGCATTCTATTTTAACGCTAACTTAGGTTTTCAAACTCTAATAAATTCCAAAGGTATTAACATATTTTACCTCTTTTTAGATGGTTCGACAGTTACATTATTAATCTTTTTTGTATTTAAAGCTCAGATAACATAAAGCAGTGATTTTACAAAAAATAAAATCTTTCATGCATTTTAAAACGACAATAAAGTAAAAGACAAAAAAAATCTAACCATCAGTTGCCCACTGCCAAAGGTAGAGAGGATTTGCCTTGCACCGCTTTCATTTTTATCACAATCCATCCATTCTATTATCGCAAGGGGGTTCTCAATCTTTCCTCTTTTATACTGACACACACGTATTTTCAAGCGCATGAGAGGGGGCGGTGCGGGGCATTCAGTTATTTCGTTTACTTTTCTTTTTTTTTTCCTCTCTTTTTCTCTAACAATTTCGTCATCTAACACGAAATTCCAAAAATATTCTCATCTTACTCTAAGTTTGGTTTTCAAACTCTAATGAATTCCATTAGCATATTTTACCGCTTATTACATGGTTCAGTTGTTACTTAGAATTACAGTAGTAGTCTTTTCGCATTTAAAGCTCAGCTGTGATTTTACAAAAAAGATATGGAGATATATACATACATGTACACATATGTATGTATAATAGTCTCAGCTTCCCATGCACACGTGGGCACGAAACTTATTATATATATATATATATATATATATATATATATATATATATATATATATATATATACTTGTGTGTGTGTGTGTGTGTGTGAGAGAGAGAGAGAGAGAGAGAGAGAGAAGGAGAGAGAGAGCATGTGTACATGAGTATGACACTGTATGCATCTAGAGAAGGAAAAGATTCACGCACACACACCCTGACAAACCTGCATACACACACACACACACACACACACACACACATACATATATATATATATATATATATATATATATATATATATATATATATAAATATATATATATAACGTGGTGGAAAGATAGTGAAAATTCTGCAATTTGATTTATATAAATTAGTGTTGCCAAATGTTCCAATCTCTAATTTCACTTGTGTCATTTCAAACACGTCATGTTCATTCGGCTCAACATAATAACATTCGCCTGTTTTTCCCTCTGAAAATTTTTATACAATAGGCATTGATTACACAAATATGCTGAATTGAATTTTGCGTATATTTTAATATTTCACTTTTGATATCTAAGTCGTATAAGATACTAATGGACATGTTTGAAGTATATAATGTTCAATGATGAATAGGATTTCGAAAGTCAGAATGAGGAATATCATTCTTTAAACAGAAAATACTTTGGTGTCTGATACGTACTTTTAGCGAGCAAAATATATTTCGCTTTATTTTTTTTTCACTTTAATATGATGAAATGATCTTATATATGAGCGTTATTTATTTAATGAAAAAAAGGATGTTTAAAGAGGAATCATTCGTTATATAACTTTGGTGATATCTTGATTATTGCATTTTAGTTCATTCAAAATGTCATTCTGAGACAAGCACAGGGCAATTGACTTTTGCTCTTAATACAACTGATTACTAAATTTTTTTAAAATATAGATCATATCTGAATTTTCTAATTCACCAATAATAGATTCGTATATACGTGATTACCTTATTTGCGTGGGGAAAGGAAGTACACGATTTCTTTCATTAAGGGGTCAGTTTTCTGGGAAAGTTTAAATCGGTTCAAAGAAATCAATTATTTCATTAAAATAGAGAAAAGAAAGAAAGAAAGAAAGAAAGAAAGAAAGAAAGAAAGTCATGTCGATAATTGAAAAGAAAAATGAAAGTGTAAAACAAGGGAAGGGGGAAACATCAGAATAAATGTTAGAAAAGGAAACGTGTTTTCAAATTAATATTTATTAGACAGTAATAATGTACTACATACACACATACATACATACATACATATGTGTGTGTGAGTATATATATATATATATAT
>CAUZXS010002622.1:0-42500 GCA_963585895.1 Sepioteuthis lessoniana | reverse complement strand
TTCTCAACTGTTTTATTCTCAATCATACATACCAAATCCCCACATATCGAAATCCAGAATTGTCTTTCCACGACTCAAGGTCGTTTCTACCCTCCCCAAAGTCCCTCAACAATAGAAGAACCACGTTTGTATTTAAAGCATTTTGCAATTACACATCCATTATTTGTAAAATATTTCTAAAAATAACATGAAATAGGAAGGACATAGATATTTACCAATAAAAACACCACTATCAGCTACAATATAGATTTTTCTTCATTAGTATGGTAACGAGATCAACATCTTTATTAACATCAGATTTGATCTCTATATTACCCTTGGTTGTGTACGCCATTGATTAAATTAGGTCCTGTATATTGCTGAATGAGTTTTCTAACCATTGGCAATGTCTTCTGTAACCTTTCTTCTCGTTTTCTTGGTGTTTTAGGTGATTGTCGTTGAATATCAACGCAGTTTGGAGACTCTTTCTGATTAGATGTCATTGTCGACTTTTATAGCCATCGGGAATGCTTGCATTTGATTGATACTGCGGGAAGATTATCTTGAGATAAAACAAAGTTGGAAAAACTTCCTAATCTTTGTGAAACAAGGTCCTTAAGGCAAGAGATAACGGAAGAAAAAATGTTTTCTGATAATTAAAACCTAGTTTATATCATTTGCTAAGATTTTAGTCTTTCTTTAAAACACTGAAAGTAAAATAGATGACTTAGACAATAAGAAAACTGTGATGAAGATGAAAAAGGCATTGGATTGATGTGAGGGGTCTTAATAGAAGAAGAAAAAATCAAATAGAAAGCTAATCTTAATTAGGTTTGGTTTGGTTTAGTTTTGTTTGTTTTATGGTATATCACCCATTATATGTCACTTAAAGCCAAATCATTTTTATACATATATATTAAATATGATTTCATAACACATCTTGTAGATAACATTTTAAAATTAGTCTGAGCTTATTGTTTCCACACCGTTAAAAAGTTTCGGTTTAGTTTTGTTTGTTTTATGGTATATCAACCATTATATGCCACTTTAAGCCAAATCATTTTTATACATATATATTAAATAGGATTTCTTAACACATTTTGTAGATAATATTTTCAAACGAGTCTGAGCTTATTGTTTCCACACCGTTAAATAGTTTCACTTATTTCTATCTAAAATTAATTTTTCTATTTACCATTGATTATTTGTTTGCACATAATTAAATGTTTTCAAGTATTGCTATTTAACACTAAAAAATCAATCAAACATCAGCCATTTGTTTACACACAGTTAAATGATCAAACAGTTCTATTTCTGATAATTCAATTACGCATAAGTCATATGTTTGCATAAAGTTTCAATTTCAAACAGTTCTTTTTCCCCTTAGGTAAAACCTTATCTGGTGCTAAAACTCCGGACCAGAGTTGGCCTGGGAGTGATGGCAATAAAGACGTACTTTGCATTTCCCAAAGCTCCAGCATTACTGGAGCCTCACCATCAAATGGTTTCGTGTCAAAACTAGGACATTCGTTGGGGGAGTCTTACTCCTCTGCAGAGATACAGTCGTCATTTTCGACAGCCCCAACTGACTAGGTTTCAAATTTTAATTAGTTTTAGTATTTGTGTATCAATAATTATAATAATGATAAAAAGAGAGAGATAAAATACGACTTAAAAGTGCTCAGTGAGTTGGTTGCTGAATAGTTTTAAAAACTAACATTTTTTTTTTATGATATCAGCTCTGTTCTTTCTCTGAATTTCATACGTCATTTCAGTCAGTAGATAGTTTTTCCGTCTCATGACTGTGATGATATGAAAGTTGAAGTAAAAAAAAAGTCTGAATATGTATATATATATATATATATATATATATATATATATATATATATGTGTGTGTGTGTGTGTGTCTGTGTGTGAAAGATTATGTCGAAAGTATATCCTCGTTGAGTTTTCTGACAAGATGTCTTAGTCTACGGGGCAATCGGGAACAAGTTATCTCATCATTTTGAGGAGGTTTTTAAGGAACCTCCCTTACTTGCTTGCCTTCTTCTTCTTCTTCTTCTTCTTCTTCTTCTTCTTCTTCTTCTTCTTCTTCTTTCCCTAATGCGGTGGAGGTACATATCCCTCTTATCACTTTCTTTCATTTTAATTATGTGGTTAGCCGGGACAGCAAAGTCCACAATTGTACAAGTTCTCATTTTGTTGTTGATTATTATAAGGTCTGGTCTTCTGGCCGAGATTACGCGACCTGTTTGTATGTCAAAGTCCCATAGGAGTTAAAGTGTGTCATTCTCTCGGACAGATGGTGGGTTGTGCCTATGCCATTTGTTCGTATGGTCAAATTTAGATTTCTTGCACATCTCTCTGTGGATCACTTTGCCACCCAGTATTATTATTATTATTATTATTATTATTATTATTATTATTATTATCATTTTTCCTCTAGGGTTTTTCACATCAGTATTAGCTGATGGTTTTTCACTGGAATTTGAGTGACAGCAAGACTCCTCAAGTCTCCAGGACTCGTCTCAGTATTCTGGTCGTCCTCAGCAATGCTGTCGTTTCGATAGTCTCTACCCGTCCGCCAACTTCCAAGTCATCTACACCCTTTAATAATCCTTTAGTTACTGTGCCTAACGCACCAATCACAATTAGCACAATCGTTACTTTCATGTTTTACAATTTTTTCAAATCTCTAGCAAGGTCGAGGTACTTATCCCCCTTTTCACATTCCTTCAGATTTATTTAGTGGTCCGCCGGGACAGCAAAGTAAACAATTTTGCAGATTCTTTTTCTTTTGTTGATTATTTTGAGGTCGGGTCTTCTGGCCGGGATTAGGTGATCCGTTTGTAGTCCCATAGGAGTTTATGCGAGTCATTTTCTAGGACAGGCACCGGGTTGTGCATATACCATTTGTTTGTATGGTCGAATTTAAATTTCCTGCACATTTCCCAGTGGATCACCTTGCCGACCCAGTCGTGTCTCGCCTTGTACTCCTTTTGTGCTAATTTACTACATTCGCTTATTATGTTATTGATCGTTTCGTCTCTATCACCGCATAGCCTACATTTACTATTTTGTTGCGTCCTATCTATCCTCGCATTGATATGATTGGTTCTTATAGTGTTGTCCTATGCTGCTATTAGGAGGGATTCCGTTTCTCTCTTAAGGTTTCCTTTTCTTAACCAGATCCAGGTTTTCTGGTGTGAGATGTTGTTTATTAGACGTTTAAAGCGGCCATAGAGTTGTTTTCCTTCCCATTTTTGTTTCCTAGTTGTTGTCATTCTTTCGTTTATCGTGTTGTCCGTATCGACTCTGATGGTTGTAATAAGTCCTCGTTCGTGTTTTTCTATGTAGTCTTCGAGCCGTTGTATGGATGCGTCAACGGTGTCTTCGATGCTGGCAATTCCTCTTCCTCCCTCTTTTCTAGATACATATAGTCTGTCAACGTCGTCTCTGGGGTGTAATGCCTTATGCATGGTCATTAGTTTTCTTGTCCTTTGGTCCATTTGTTTAATTTCCTCTCGGGTCTACTTGAGAAAGGGTCCCGAATATCTGAGTAGGGCAACAGCCAAAGTATTTATTCCTTTGATGAGGTTTCTGCTGGAGAGTTTTGTCTCGAGTAGTTTTCGCGTTCTCCTGAGATATTCTTGTCGGATCAAGTCTTTAATTTGCACTTGTTTGATGTTGTCAGCCTCTAAGATGCCCAAGAATTTGCAGGTTTCATTTTCTTCGAGCGTCCTAATTCTGTCGTGATTTGGTAGTTCCATTCCGCCAGTCATATGTCGTTTTCCACTTTTCATGACGAGCATGGCACATTTTTCTATGCCAAATTCCATTCCTATGTCTTGACTGTATATTCTAACTGTGTGTATGAGAGTTTCCTGTTCATTTTCATTTTTTGCAAATAATCTAATGTCATCCATGTACATTAAGTGGTTGATCTTCTCTTGCGATCTGCTGAGTTTGTATCCAGCAGTGCATTTTCTGAGTATGTGTTTCAGTGACATCATGGCTATTATGTATAGTAAAGGCGATAGTGCATCTCCTTGGAAAATAGCTCTTTGGATCTTTGTTTCAGCTATGCTTCTTCCTCCTGCTGTCAGCTCCACTCTCCAGGTTTTCATGGTCTGTTCGATGAAGTTTATGACTTCATGTGATATTTTGTACATTTTGAGACAGTGTAATATCCAGCTTTGTGGGAGCGTATCATATGCCTTCTTGTAGTCAATCCAGGCCATAGCTAGATTCTTCCGTCTTGTCTTGCTCTCATTTAAGATGGTTTGATCTATGAAGAGTAATTCTGCTGTGCCTCTGGATCCTTTGCAGCATACTTTCTGTTCATCAGGAAACAATCCGCGGCTTCTTAGAGAATAATAGATCTTTTCCCTTATTTGTGCTGTTTGTATTTTCAACATAATTGGTAGGCAGGTTATGGGTCTGTAATTGTTTGGGGCAGTTCCTTTGCTAGGGTCCTTTTGGATGAATGTAGTCTTTCCTTTGGTCACCCATTCAGGTACGTGCGCGTCTTGTAAGCATCTATTCATCTCTAGTGCTAGTCTTTTATGAATGGAGGTAGATTTCTTCAACCAGAGGCCACGTATTTCATCATGGCCTGGTGCTTTCCAGTTTGATATTCTTTTTAGTGTTGCTTGAGTAAGTCGACGTGAACTTCCACCATGGGGCCTTCTTTAAGTCCGTCAAAATCAATTGTAATGTTGTTTATCCATTCAGCATTTTCGTTATGTTTCTTTGGTTCCCATATTTTAGCCCAAAATCGCTCGGTTTCTTTTGCATCCAGTTGTTGGTATGTTTTTGTGTCACTCCCTCCCAGTTGTTGATAGAATTTCCTTTTGTTGTTTTGGAACGTCCTGTTTTGTCTGAATTGTTTTACCCTTTGTCGATATCTCATTAATCTTACTTCTTTGGCCAGTATTTTCTGGTTTATTTCCTCAAGTTGTACTGTTTTTTCCCCATGTTGCCCGTTCCTTCTCCACCCCCGCTTATTTCAGCGCCTCTCTTCATTATTCGGGATTGTTTTCGTAGTTTGTTTTTTTATTTGCGATTCCAGTCTAATTTCCCATCCCAGTTTTTGCTGTTTCTTCCTGCTTTTTGAGGGGATCCCAATATTCTCACAAATTAATTTCGCTCCTGCATTTATTCATTTAACTCAGTTATATTATTCGTTGGTATGTAAGGTAGTATGTGATTTATTTTATTCGTTTCTATCTTAAGTGTTTTCCATTCTATGTTTCTTAATAGTCTTTTCACTATTCATGATTCTCTCTTACATTTTCTAGATTTACCTTTTGTTATTGCGATTGTTATTGGTTGTTTGATAGTGTATCGTTTGGGAGTGTGGTGTTTTCATTTACCGAGGTTTGCGGTTCTTTTTCGTTGGATTTCTTTTGTTTGACACCATTTGGTGAGTCTGGTACTGGGTTATAGTTTTGTTTCAGTGTTTTTTTATTGATTTCTAGTAATTCTAAGTCAGAAAACCAACCCTTCTTCGTTATTGTCCTAACATGATCCGCTAATCTTTGGCTAGTTGTCTGAAATGTCGAACAGTCTTGCCAGATCTCAATCATTCTTTTCCTGTGGCCTCTTTGTAAGGGGTTGCTCCTGAAATAGCATTCTAGCCCAAGTTGATTCTCTTTCCTAGTCCATGTTCTGCGTTTAGGTCTCTGTTCGTTCTGGTTTGTTACGTCGTCGTTTATGTATCTGAAAAAAGTGCAGCCAACATTCGTAGGATGACCATCGGGTCTCCCATGTTGGCTATCAGGAGAGAGCCAGCCGATCATGACACCCAGGCCTCTTGCCTAGGTCCCATGTTGTGTAATATTGTGATTTGACATTTTTATTATGGGTGGTATAATGGTGCTATACCTTGCCCAGGGGTTGTTTATTATCTGTGCACCTGACACAGATGTGACCACGAACAATCAGAGACTGTTCATTAAAGTTAAAGTCCGTTGATCTACTTTTTGTTTTTTGTCTATCTACTAGATTGGACGGCCTGAAGGACTATTTCCAGGTTTATGGGAATATTTAATACTTATATATTTAAATGTTGGGGTGATAATTTTTAATTGATATTTCTGTAGTTTTTCCGGAAAAATACGGGAATACAAAACCAATCGATTGGAAAAGTAGTCAATGTGGGGGGGGGAGCAAAGTAAATTTAAATGATTCTTAAGTTAGCTCGTGATAATTTCAGCTAGTAAAAACATTTAGTCGATTAGAAAAATCAAGATTCTTAGATTAAAATATAACAAAAATTCACCAACAGATTTTACAAGTCATAGAAAATCCAGTGTTATTTTAAAAAAAAAGAAAATTGCACTAACCTCAACCCAACAATCATTTCCACACAATTGTTTAATTTTTGTATATATCCAGATATTTATGAAGCTTTAATATGTTTCCTAAGATTTATAATGGCACCTGATTCTAGATTATTCCATTCCAAAAATTTATTTTGTGTTTGGTTTAGGCTTTTTTTTTGTTTTTTGGCGGGGTAGTGGGGGTGGAATTAATTTGAGATAACTGGGAGTGTTTGAACGGCTCGGCAAAAGATTCTACAGTAATTTATGTTAAATTTCTAAGTTTGGCGCGGTAAATTCAAGCAATTCTTTTGTTGGCTCGTGATAATTTCACCTGCTAAAAACATTTAGCCGATTAGAAAAATCAAGATTCTTAGATTAGAATATAATAAAAATTCATCAATAGATTTTACAAGACATTGAAAATCCAGTGTTATTTTTTTCGAAAAGAAAATTTCACTAACCTCTACCCAACGAGCATTTCATCACAATTATTATTATTATTATTATTATTATTATTATTATTATTATTATTATTATTATTATTATTATTCACTCATTAGAGCTTTTCACATCAGCGTTAACCGATCTGTTTTCACTGGAGTCTGAGTGACAGAAAGTCTCCTCAAGTCTCCAGATCTCTTCTTAGTATTCTGGCAATTCTCAGTAATGCTGTCGTTTGGATGGTCTCCACTCGTCCGCCAACTTTCAAGTCCTCTAGTCCCTTTAGAATTCCTTTTGTTACTGTTCCAAAGGCAGCAATTACAATTGGTATAATTGTCATCTGCATCTTCCACAGTTTTTTCAATTCCCTAGCAAGGTCGAGTTACTTATCCTTCTTTTCAAATTCTTTCAGTTTTATTCTGTGGTCAGCGAGGACAGCAAAGTCGACTATTTTGAAAGTTCTCTTTTTTTCTGTTGGTTATTATTAAGTCTGGTCTTCTGACCGGGATTAGGTAATCTGTTTGTATGTTAAAGTCCTATAGGAGTTTATGCGTGGTATTTTCTAGGACAGGTGCAAGGTTGTGCATATATCATTTGTTAGAGTGGTCGAATTTAAATTTCATACACATTTCCCAGTGAATCACCTTATCGACCCTGTCGAGTCTCGCCTTATACTCCCGCTGTGCTAATTTGCTACATTCGCTTATTATATGATTGAGGGTTTCATCTCTGTCACCACATAGTCTGCATTTGCTATTTTGTTGAGTCTTATCTATTCTCGCTTTGATATTATTGGTTCTTATGGCGCTGTCTTGTGCTGCTATCAGGAGAGATTCTGTTTCTCTCTTAAAGTGTCCTCTTCTTAGCCATGTCCAAGTTTTGTCGTGTGAGATATTGCTTATTAGTCGTTTAAACCGCCAATAGAGTTGTTTTCTTCCCATTTTCGTTTCCTAGTCATTATTATTATTATTATTTTTATTATTATTATTATTATTATTATTATTATTATTATTATTATTAGGCTGATGGTTATTCTCTGGAATTTGAATGGCAGTAAGCTTCCTTAAGTTTCCTGGACTCCTCTCGGTATTTTGGCCTATCAAATTATGCAGTTGACAGGATGGTGTCTACTTGTCCTCTGAGTTTTAAGTCTGCCAGGCCCTTTAACAATCTTTGTGTATCGTTTAAAGGGCGCAACTTACAAATGGTTTCCCTGTCACTTTCATGTTCCATATTCTTTTTTCAATTCCAAAGAATGGTCCGGCTACTTATCCTTCTTTCCGCTTTCTTTCAACTTTCTATGATCTTCCGGTATGAAAAAATCGACAGTTCCCTTTTTTTTTGTTAATTATTACAAGGTATCGACGTCTGGCCGAGATTTGGTGATCCGTTTTTATCTCAGAATCCCATAGAAGTGCGTGCGTCTCATTCCCCAGGAACGATTCTGGGTTGTGTATATAACATTTGTTTGCATTGTCAATTTTCAATTTCTTGCACAATTCTTTGCGGATCTCGTTTCCAACTCAGACGTCTCTTTGCTAATTTGCTGCATTCGCTTATTATGTGATTGATTTTTTGTCTCTTTTATCACATAACCTACATCTGCTGTTTTGTTGCCTTTTATCTATAGTTGCTTTGATATGATTAGCCATTATGGTGTTGGATATGCTGCTATTAAAATAGGTTCACTTTCTCTCTTGAGATTTCCCTTATTGAGCCACGTCCACATTTTCTTGGGTGAGAAGTTGCTTGTTAGTCGCTTAAAACGTCCATAGATTTTTTTCTTCCAATTTTTGGTTGCTGGTTATTTCCATTCTGTTGGTCCTCATGTTGTCAGTATTCCAACTGATGGCTATAATCAGTCTTCATTCACGCTTTTCTATGTGATCTACGAGTTTTTGTATCGACGTGTCTACAATATATTCTATGCGGGTAAGTCCTCTTCTTCCTTCTTTTTTTGACACATATAATCGGTCAACGTCATCTTCGGGATGTAATTTTGGTCATTAGTTTTCTTTGGTCAATTATTTGAGTTCATCTCCGCTCCGCTTCAAGAATAGTCCAGATTATCCTATGAGGGGAAAGCCCAGGTATTTCTCCCTTTGATAAGTTTCCTGCTATACAGTTTTGTTTCGAGTAGCTTGCTTGTTCTCCTGATATATTCTTTTTTTTTACTTTTTTCGTTCATCATTTCCTTTTGTTGGTGTCAACTTCTAATATCCCAATTTTACGTCAATTTTAAATGCTTGTACAAAAAAGCCTGGAAACTTATTGAAGGCCCCACGTATCTTCCTTTATTTGTGCAGTTGGTATTTTCCACATCATAGGTAGACATGTTATGGGTCTTCAGTTGTTTGGGGCAGCTTCTGTTGAGTGGTTCTTTTTGGATCAGTGTGGTCTTTCCTTTGGTCATCTATTCAGATATATCTGATACTTGAAGGCATCTTATAATTTCGATTGATAGTCTGTCATGGATGGATGTGATTTTTTAAAATCAGAAGCCTTGTAGGCCATTTTGACCTGGTGTTTTCCATTTTGGTATATTTTTAGTGCTGTTCTGAATAAATATGTGTATTTTAGCCTTTGTTTCTGCTTCGAATCCTTCTAACACTTTTTTCCATGTTTCTTTTGCTTTTCGGCATTTTTAAGTTCTTTGGTGTCCATATATTACCCCAAAATTGATTTGTTTTCTTTTCATCAGGTTGTTGATATGTCTTCGTGCCATCTCCCTCAAGTTGTTGGCAGATATTTATTTTCTTCGTTTTGGAATGTCTTGTTTTGTTTTGAATGTATTGTTTAACCCTGTCTCGGTATCTTTTTAGTCTTCCCTCTTTCACCTGTACCTTCGGGGTTATTTCCGCAAGATGTATTGTCTCTTTTACTTGTGTTCTTTTTTCTTTTTGATCTTTCTGTTCCAGAGTTTTTTTTCTTAGTTCATTGTCTTATCATGTTTGATTTTGTTGGAGATTCCTGATCTGCTTTTACAGTTGGATTTTCCATCCAGGTTTTGTGTGTCTCTTTGTGGTTTTAATGGAAAACCGATTTTTTCACAGACTAATTTTGCTCCAGCATAGATTAGTTTATTTTAATCCGTGATATTTTTTCTTGAGATAACTGTTAACATTTATTTTTTCAGTTTCCACCTTTAGTCTTTTCCAGTCTATGTCTCTCAGAGATGGTAATGTAGTCTTCTTTTCACGCAAAATTCGCCTTAAGTTTTTTTTTAATTAATTTCTTGTTCTTGTGTTAGTGTTTGCTCTTTGTGGTTTGGGTGTGTGGTGTTCCGATTGTTATTAGTTTGCGTTTCAATTCGATTAGATTGTTCTTGCTTGTAAATATTTGCTAAGTTGGATATTGTATTAAGTCTTCTTTAGTTTCACCATTTGTTTTCTGGCATATTTCTAGTATTTTCAGTTTAGAAAACCAACTTTTCTTTATTATTGTCCTAACTCATTCTGCAGGTTTTTGCTTGGTTTCTGATACCTAGTGCATTCATCCAAGACCTCTATCATCTTTTTCTATACACTGTTATCGTAGGGTTACTACTAAGAAAACAGAGTATTGAAGTTGGTGGTCTTCCCAAGTTAAGTTTTGTGTGGCTACTGAGATCGTCGTTTGTCTACCTGTAAAAATAACAGTCAGCATAAGCAGGATGACTTACAGACCCAATGTTGGCTATCTGAAGAGCATCAGTCAATCATGATACCCAGGCCTGATATATGTGTCCCACATTGCGTTATATTTCGATTCGATATTTTTCTCATGAGTGGTATATTGTAGCAATACTGGAATTATTTTGTCTGTACTGTTTTACTCTGCATCAAATCTGCGGACCTGCCACTGATTCCACTAAGTTTTCTTAAGCAAGAGAACTATTGAGCGGGTCACACACACAAAAATCACAAAAATCACAAATACAATGGCTGGAGTAACCTCATCAATAGTCGCAACCCTTGTAGATAAATAGCAGTAGTTCCCTGACTGAACTATTTAATCCTAGCAGGTGGGGTTCATCGGCTTAGGATCTGGTGAAGCACACATTTGTTTCAGCGTCAGGTTTATTCGCCTTATCTAACATCCACCATGCTGCTTCCCATGGCTTCTGAAGTTTAACTTATGGGTCAGAACCCCCCGCTGCTTATATTCATTAAGTTTTGAATTAAAGTTAAACTATTTGATATTCCTTTTAAATGTTCTTCCATCCCCTCTAAAATCTTTTCCTTTTCTCACAAAGGTTGTTGCTAAATATATATCGATAGTTATTCACGTAACTTTAAGAGGATTGGGTTTAAATCTGATATATTTCCGACATCAAACCCCTTTTACTGTCAACCTTTAAACTGAATTACAACGGTTAGATTTTTAAAAAAATAACCTAAAAATTAATAAGAATTATTACGTTATTGAAAAAAAGGAAGAAAACAAAACTGCAAACAAAAAGAAAAAGAAGAAAATTTATGCAAAATATCGAAACACTTATGTGGCTACATACGATATTTCAGTGAAACCGGAATAAGTTGTAACATTTTTTTATTGATTTCACTCACGAAAGTAAAAGTGATTTTAGAGGGGGGGGGCTTTGTTTACATTTTTTCTTTTTCTCTTTTCTGCCTTCTTAATATTAAATGTTTCTTGCGATTTTTAACGCAATTATTTGCTGCTGAGCTTTCACTAGAATAAATATTAATTGTAATATCAATACTATTAAATACATGGGGAAGGGGCGTGCCTCTGTGTGAGTGTGTATGTGGGTGTGTGCGTTTGTGTATTTCTATATAGCCATCGGACATTAGGTTTTATATGTGGTCAAGTTATATTTGTGGAAATCATGTTATAAATATAATCAAATACTTAGATAAATGTCAATGTTCAACAATAACGTATTTTTAGTTATGTCTCTTGAAATATTAGAATTCTTGTCTCAAGCGCATCATCCCTCTAAAATTATCATAATCTTTTTAAAGCAATCAAACGTTACTGGGTTAACAAACACCTCACTTTGATGAGCTGTTTTGTTGCATCTTTGTGCAAAAATCGGTTTTATTATTATTATTCACTCATTAGAGATTTTTACATCAGCGTTAGCCGATGTTTTGTCACTGGAGTCTGAGTGACAGCAAGTCTCCTCAAGTCTCCAGAACTCTTCTCGGTATTCTACCCGTTCTCAATAATGCCATCGTTTGAATGTTCTCCACCCGTCCGCCAACGTCCAACTCCTCCAGTCCCAATAGTAATCCTTTAGTTACTGTTCCAAGCGCACTATTATTATTATTATTATTATTGTTGTTGTTGTTGTTGTTGTTGTTGTAGTAGTAGTAGTAGCAGTAACAGCAGAAGCAGTTTTAGTAGTATGTATTTACCCAACCCCCCCGGCCGCAAGCAGAATGATAATCTGTAAGATTAGTACAGCTTGTTAAAGAATGGTAAAAAAAGAACATAGCCTGTTGTAGCATTTCCCCATAGCTGGGGAACGGACAGTTGGCTTCATGCAGAGGATATTGGCCGAAGTTAAACGCAGGTGACCTCGTCAAGGATTTGAACTCAGCTACGTTCGCCCCGACATCGAAGTATCAGCAGAATGTTAAGACACTCGAAGAAGTGATCAAGAAGAAGAATTAATAATAAAAGATTAAAGAAAAATTGCGAAAATTCTTTGGAGAAATGAAATTACTCTTGTGAATGATGATGATGATGAGGTTGATAAGAGAAGGAAGGGGAGTAGTAGGAGGATTTTATGGTACTTTTTTTTTCAGAAGAGAAAACTAGAATCTGATGATGAATGCTAGAGAATAAACAAATTGTTTTGTTTGGCTTTTTTTTTTCCTTTTTTTTTTTCTTTTCCTTTTCTTTGTTTTAATTAAAGTGATTCATTATTTATTCCAAACTGCGAATATTAGGTCTAATGATGAGGCCATTGAAAATTCACGAGAATTTGTTTAACACTTGAAACTTAATAAAGTCTCTCGAAATGAAATGAGACGCAATTTATTTCATCAAATAATAATGTACGCCGTGAAATGGGTTATTTGTATCGTTGATAGCGATCGACTAAATGGATAGGCTTGTTGAATTAATTGCAAACCATCCCTGTCTATCCAGCCGCAAATACGCACCGCCAGAGGAGATATTTAGTTTGCCTATGGAATTTAATTAATAAATAATTAAATTTACGCCATTAGCAGTCTCTAATAGGACATATCAGATTTTGTACGTAACGGTATTCGATCGATTTGAAAAAGATACCAAAACGGAAAAATCAAAAAATAGTAACTGCAATGAATCTTCAGTTGGAAAATAGAGTTCACCTAAGCAATAATTCAGTTGATATTAATGAAGCTCTAAGTTAGAAATTTTGATATGAGTGATGCTGTAATGGCTATTTCAATAAATATGTCGAACTTGATGAGCGTGAAATATGCTATAAAAAGATTTATTCCTTAAGCCTGGCTTGTTTGTGGGTCACCACTCATGTAATGTGTTTTGTGCGAGAATAGACTGGCTTGAATTCAGAGAAGTTTCTTTTTGCTCATAGATTTATTTGTGTAACCAAGATTAAAGGGCCCAAACTGCCCTATGATATACTCATAGCTAAAACGAGATAGCTGGATTCATAAGTTTCCAAAGGGTATTAGCGCTATGTGAAATACATATAGTGTCGTACAGGTTTTGAAATCGGGTACCTGTGTAAACTTTCAACAGCGATAACCGTCACGTCACGACAACACCCATATGTCATAAGGTTCAGGAAACGCTTCTAGCTTTACAAACAAATAGTTTAATACATATAAATCCCCAGGGATATCGGTCAGTCAATTTAGTTATTTCTCTGGTTTTCTATAATTTTGTGTTAAGTTTCAGGAAAAATCTGAACACCATTATGAAAAGTGTCTTACACTAAAAAAAACCCAAAATGGCCATTATGACTTTGGGGAATTACTAATAAGGGCAAAATTGAGATGGGGCCCTGATTTCTACAAGTTATAATATGCATCTGCAATACAGCAGAGGGGCTTTTATTTGTTTCTGCCTCCCACCACACAAGACTGGAAACAAGGTCACATGACTTGAAGGTCGGATTATAGTAGGGGTTATGAGAGAGGAAGCGCAGACCCAAGCCGTGGCTCAAGCCCTGCTGGTCAATGCTGGTCATCGGCCCACTTAGTGCTGTGTCGGCCTGAGGAGCCTAGTTGGACATGGACTCAAACATGAGTCCAGTCACAGATACCAGATTATAGCTTAAACTGGACAGCGATGTCCAGTGCTATTCAAAGATGTCAATAATGCAGCTCGACCACTCGAAGGTGGCCTAGCTGAAGCAAGGGGTCTTTCGACCTCGAGTCTGCCATTGAACATTAAGCGTCTGGCACGGATGTCAGATAGCATGCAGAAAAGCCTCTGCGTGACCCTAGCGTCGAATCAGGCTGAGAGGCTGCTATTTTTTTATTTTTCCATTAAAATGTATACGTATATAATAGTAACAGGAATATCATAATTATTACGAATAAAAGGGTGTCACATTTTCCGATTTAAACATTCCTTTATTTCTTCTTTTGGTAAATTCACTGATTTTCTGTTTACACTTTTTCTATTTTCTGTTTTATCTTTTTATTGAAGTTTGGTTGGGTTTGATTCATTGTTTAATGGTATATCCCCTTCTTGTGTTCTTTAATGTCAAATCCAACCTTCTAGAAATACAGTAGTGGTGCTATTTAATCCATTGATGGGATGATTAGGGGGTTCATATCTTTCCCCAAATGTATTTGTCCGAAAGTGGAATTAATAGCGTTATGGGAATTCGAACTCGCTTACTGCGATTCCGAAATCCTGTGATTTAACCATTTCACAACGCGGACACCACGCTTTATATTGAATTCCATGGGTCGATTGCAATAAATTGTATTATAATTATCATTCAAAAGATAATAAAAAGAAAGAAAGAGCAAACACAATTGCTTGATTTTATAATACTACCTGAAATAATTCTATAATTTCATATTTATATATGTTTTCATTCACTTCAGCTATATTTTCCACATGCAAATAATATTGAAATATCTGTTTCCTTTACCCTTTGAAACCAAAAAAAGGTCTTCACGTTGTTGCCGCCATTTTGAATAACCTCAAATCAAATATTTTGGTGAGATTATCATGAATGTATGTTTTATACCAATTCTAATAGATGCAGAGTTTACATTCATGATTTTACAAAAATACTTCTTACCAAAAACTTCCCCTTATTTATTGAATAACCATAATATATAAACTAGGTCCCTCTTCAGTAAATATAAGATACTCCATATTTATTGAATGGTCCTCATGTATCAAAATATTTCCTCAAATTTACGATCATATATTATCATTGATCAATTAATGTATATCGCGGTACTGTTATTAAATGAATTTCATGAGAGATTATGTGTGTGTATAATTTTCGATCTCTGTTATCAATAGAAAATTTTTTTGGGGAAGAATGCAATATATATATATATATATATATATATATATATATATATATATATATATATATATATATACGTAAAATAAATGCTTTTTGTCGTCATCATTAAGCTACGGATTTATTGCCAACCAACAAAAAAAATATTATGATAAAAAAGACAAATATTCTTAAGAAACGGGCTATTTTGGTTAACGAAAAGAATGGAATTTATGGATGACTTATTGAGGTCAAAACAATGAATTTAGCATGAGTAAGTCAGGAGTGAAAATAGCTAAATATAGAATCGATAATACATAGCCAGATAATCGACAATCGCAGCATTTACTGTGCACCAGATTAGAATTGTTAAATCATTAATTGATATCAACTGAATAACCACTTTAAATCGGACGCACATTTTTTCTCGAAACACTTCATTTTAAACGACATTCAGTAGCAGCTTTCATTAAATTGTATTTTCTCAACTTCTTTTTCAAAAATCTATTGAATCCTTCCTCTTTGTCAACAAACCTATGGATTTCTAGTTCCGTTATTAGATACGGGCAGCAACTTGAGCTGAATTATGCCTAGTTGATGAGGCTCAGAGCAGATGGGTAAGAATCCAATCTCTGTATGAAATATTCTGGGTATGATTCTTAAGTGTATCTGATAGAGAGGTTCAAGTTCTGGAGATCTTGTAAGTGTGGAGTACTTCTTCACTGTCATTAATCCCTGGTCCACTCTGAACCGGAGTGGTAGTACTTAGTAGGATCCGATCTCTGAATCTAATTGATATGTCTGAAAAATATTTGTTATTTTTGGACCATGTACAAAACAAACAAACAAATAAAACTATTTAGTAATAACTACAAAGAATGTAGATATTAACAGACATCAAATTTTCTTGAAGTTCTGGTTGTGTAATAAATACCGTCTTAGGAAATGGGTAAAATAGCAGGGCAGATTGATCTCTTTAACCTAGGTATGGGAACTGTTAATAGAGAAGAAAAACCCTGAATTTTCACCTCGCATAAAAAAAAAAACTAGGTATCGTGTCGCATCTTTCGAGTGAGGAGGGCTCGCTAATTACGTACAATAACCCCTAGGCATAAAAGAATCCTAGACATCACAAAATGCAGTTAAAATCAACCAATCATAATACTTTGGTTCAATATACTTAATTTTGGTCTTACCAAAAATTACCGAAGACGAAGACGTCATAAAGATATGACTATTTCATAGGGTAATCAGACAGCTGGTCAGAAAAATAACATTACTATTACTGTGTTTAAAAGTCTACGTAAGCCAGTTTCAGAAGGAAAAAGACGTGAAGGGTTTTTTGAGCCGATGAAAGAATTGTGAATCAGAGCTTCAACCTAGAGTTACGTTACGGTTCCCTAACCCCAAAGTTTAATCATTACTGATTCTTTTCCAGGATTAACTGACAGATTACCCCTTTAAGAAAGTCTCCAACGCACGCATGTTTCTCTCATTCACTTAGAAAACCCATATAATTAACCTTTACTGTCAATCGCACAGCCGGGGTCAAGTTTTACTACTCGGAAGAGGCGCGAATTTTTGTACCCGTACAATGACCATCCTACAAGTACTGTAAAGAAAAATAATAATATAATATACTTATAACTATACTCACGAAAATCTGTATATACTAGCACCAATTCCTTTATAGTTTTACACGGCATATCAACTCTCTTCGGGTCATTTAATGCCGAATCAAATCATTCTAAAAGTGTTCTTTTAGTTTGGTTTAGTTTTATGGTTCATTGGTCTAGTGGGTAGAGTGTTCTCCAATGGTTCGGGAGACCTGGGTTCAATCCCTGGTCGTGTCATACCAAAGACTTTAAAAATGGCACTTGATACCTCTTTGCTTAACGCTCAGCAATATAAAGTACGTATCAAGGGTAAAGTGATGCAATCCAGGGAAAGGAGTTGCGCTCTCCCCAACACCTTGGTGTTGTAGCTATTGAAAAGGGAGCCTTCTGGTCGCCTTCGACTACAGTTGCCAACTAAAAAAAAGTTTTATGGCATGTCAGCCATTGCAGGTTATTTAACACCTAATCCTTTTTTATACGTACAAACAGTTCTATTTCCGACAATTCGATTTAGCATAAATACGCAGTTTAAAATCAAAACGCTTATATTTCATTCTACTGTTTAGTTCATAAAGTTAAATGGTTCCGACTATTGGTTTGTATCTCGAACAATTCAATTAAGTACCAGTCCTATATTCACACACAGTTAAATACGAAAGCAGTTCCGTTTTACAAAATTCAGTTTAGCATAGTTGCACAGTTAAGTTCTATTTGACCCATAGATAAAACCCTATCAGGTGCTATTACTTCGGGCCAGAGTGAACCTGGAAGCGATGGCAACAAAGGGGTACTTCGCATTCACCAAAGCTCCAGTATTACTTGAGGCTCTACATCAGATGGTTTATTGTCATATCCAGGACACTCGTTACAGAAGTCTTTCCCCTCTGCCGAGAATCAGTCGGTGTATCGTGCCGCGCCAGCCGCCTGGATCAACAATTTTGTAATCACTGGATTCGAAACTTTGATTTTCTTTTTTTATCACTATGCTATAATAACCTGGATTCAAATTCAATGGGACCTATTCCTAAAAAAAATGGAATGCCTCTTATTAAATAGAAATGATAAATTTTAATAAAAAGCAAACGCGCCTAAATCTATTGAATAGGACCAACAGAAAAATGACAGAAGGTCTATCACACGAACTCTCGTTTCCAGAGCAAGGGATTGTGAACCCTGAGACTTTTGAAGAAGGTCAGTTAGTTACCACTACAGCAGCAACCCAAGATCCTTTTTGCGGTAGGTGACGATTGTTATATCACAAAAATTATTCCATTGACATATAAAAATAACTACATGTGTATTTAAACGCTTTTTATGAGTTTGGGGAAGAAGGAGACTTTTGTTTTTCTGAATCATGTGTCTATTTTTTCCTTCATCATATTATCATTATAATATTCATAATGTTATCTTTAGGTTTTCGTCAAAATCAACTTTTCCGACAAAGTTTTTTCCCTGAAATTTCTGGACACTAGCCATACGACAGTATTTTGGATTCAAATCCAGAAACCAACTGTCTTAAACCAACAGAGATTCATCAGCGACGACGCTGACTCAACATTATCATTGGAGTTAAGCAAAGTTTGTATACAGTGCCAGAGTTGGGTCTTTATTTACATTTTTTCTTTTTTCCATTTTCTGCCTTCTTAATATTAAATGTTTCTTGCGATTTTTCACGCAGTCATTTCCTGGTGAGCTTTAACAAGAATAAATATTAGTTGTAATATCAATACCATTAAATACAAGGGAAGAGGCATGCCTCGGTGTGAGTGTGTATGTGGGTGTGTGCGTTTGTGTGATTTTATATATCCATCGGACATTAGGTTTTATACGTGGTCAAGTTATGCTTGTAGAAATCATGTTATAAATATAATCAAATACTTAGATAAATTTCAGTGTTCAACAATAACGTATTTTTGGTTATGTCTGTTGAAATATTAGAATTCTTGTCTCAAGCGCAAAGTCTGATCCCACTTAAATCATCATAATTTTTTAAAGCAATATAAGCAAAGTTTGTATACAGTGCCAGTCTTCTTTTAAACCAAATGGAATACAAACTTTGAAACTAAAAAAATGATGCAGGTTTTATAATATTTTAGTCTTTTTCTCACAGATTTCCAGTTATCCTGTATTCTAAAGACCTAGTATATATCGATGGGTTGGCATATTTAAATGCAATTACAGGAGATATGAAATTCACATTAATAATTCATAGATTTAGCGGCAAATATAGAGGCGTCTTTCTGAATGAAGAAAAAGCCCCGTGTTCAAACTTAAATGGAAATTCAATTAAGATAAAATTATTTTTAAATAATCGATATATTCTTTACAGATTCCTGTTCATGAACTATTGGCCTTTTGTAATACTATGGCAATTTTTAAGAAATATATTTTCTCATTGTCGTTTGAGTTTAAAAATCTGAATTTTAATCCACTGTGGTTGCGAAGTGGCTGATGAAGTTTAGAAGAAAATAGCAAGAACCTATTGCCAAGGTAAAATTATAATTTTGTTATTATTTCCACAATGCACTAACTTTAGTTCACTGTCATAAATGAACATTGCACTATGTTTTCTTTTTTATGCAATGTTGAAAAAAAAATCATGTAATTACTGTAGAAATATTCAAAACTTTCATATGATCCCTCTTTTTGATGAAAAAGAAATAAACAAGAATATTTCATCGACTAGAGTCGAACTAATAAAATGAAACATACAATAACGTGTTCCCTTCTTTGAAAACGATACCCGAATGTAATTTTCTGCACTACGAGAAGCTAACACACACACACACACACATATATATATATATATATATATATATATATATATATATATATATATATATATATATTAAAAAATGAAAGATCTTTTTTAAAAATAAATAATGGGGGCATATGAGTAGCGTAGACTATTTTTCAAACATTATAAATATCACTATTACTTTAATATCTAAATTGTGATTGGTGCTTTTGGCATAATAACTAAAGTATTGTTAAAAGGCCTGGAAGACTTTGAAGTTGGCGTACGAGTAGAGACTATCCAAATGACATCATTGCTGAAAACGATCAGAATTTTGAGACGAGTCCTGGAGACTTGAGGAGACTTGCTGTCACTCAAACTCCAGTGAAAAACCATCAGCTATCACTGATGTAAAAAACTCTAAAGGAGTAAAAAAAAAAATTAAATTAAAATAAAAAATAAAAAATTAATAATAATAATAATAATAATAATAATAATAATAGTAATAAGAAGAAGAAGAAGAAGAAGAAGAAGAATAAGAATAAGAAGAAGAACAAGAACAAGAACAAGAAGAACAAGAAGAAGCTAGGAACGACTAGCTTGGCAAAAAGATACAATGGGAATTGTACCAGAAATTGAAGTATGACCACATGCACAACTCTTAATCTGTCCTAGAGAATAAGACGCACAAACTCCTCCGGGATTTTGAGAAACAAACAGATCACCGAATCTCAGCCCCCAAAAAATATCGACCAAAAAAAAAAAGAGAACATGCCGAATTGCGGACCTTGCTCTCTCGACTGACAACAGAGTACAATTGGAAGAAAGAGATAAAACATAAGTAACTGGACCTTGCTAGAGGTTTTTAGAAAATGTCTAAAATGAAAGTGACGGTTTTACCAATTGTTTTTAGTGCTCTTTCTTAGTACAGCCAACAAAGGATTGGTAAAAAGACTAGAGGACTTGGAAATAAGAGGACGAGAAGTGACCATCCAAACTACAGCATTGCTGGGATCGAGCAGAATACTGAGAAGAGTCCTGGAGACTTGAAGAGACTTGTCGACACTAAGACTCCTGTGAAAGTACAGCCAACACTAATGAGGCAAACTCTCTAAGAGTAAAATGATAATAATGATATTCTTGAAGTTGGCCAGAGAAGAACATAATTAAACCAGAGAGTAAGAAAATTACTGAGAATGCATAAGGCTTACATCCAAGAGATGATGTTGACAGACGATGTGTATCTAGAAACCAATTAGGACGAGGACTTGCAAGCATTGAAGATAGCGTTGATGCATTGATACATCGACTCAAAGACTTAATCGGAAATTGTGGAGAAAGACTGACTACTGCCACAAGGTACAATTCTGAGAACACGAAGATAAAAGAACAAAAATAACTAGAAAACAAAAAAATGAAGAAAAACAACTCTGTGGAGCTTTTAAGTGACTAACAAACAACATTTCACTCGAGAAAACGTAGACATAGCTAAAAAATTGAGATCTTAAGAGGGGAACTGAATCTCTTCTCATAGCAGCACAAAACAACGCCATATGAAACAATTATATCAATGCTAAAATAGAAGAGAAAAAATATCAAATATACGTTATGCTGTGATAGAGATGACACAATCAATCACATGATAAGTAAATACAGCATACTAGCACTCCACGGCCGCGCTAAACTAAGCGAGAGCAGTGGAAAGAATTCTGGAGAGCTGATATTTTGTTTCTACGCCATTCCAGCAGTTTACAGGGCTAAAATAATGGCCAACCAAAAACTTCATAAATATCTAGATGGTTGGTTGGTTGGGGTTTATGGCATACAACTCTAGTAGGTTATTTACGCCAAAGACATTTTAATGCAAATAATCAGTGCTATTTCAAACAATTCAGTTCAGCAGGAGTACACAGTTTAACTGTAAAAAAACATTTCTATTTTATGCTATTCAGTTGAGTAAAACAGTTATATTTCAGCTAATTCAGTTTAGTATGAGTAGAAATTTTGTTTACACACAGTTAAATATCAAAACATTTCTATATTATTCAGTCTATTGTAAGTAGAGTTTCAATGTCAAAAACAGTTCCATTTCAAATAATTCATTTTAGCATAAGCACGCAAATTAAATGTAAGTACACAGTTTATTTGTCCAAAAATATATGTCAAACAATTCAGTTTAGCATAAGTACGCAGTTAGTTCTATTTAACCCATAGATAGGGCTCTGTCAGGTATTACCACTCCCGGCATGAGTGGACCTGGGAGCAATGGCAATGAAGAGGTACTTTGCATTCCCCAAAGCTCCAGCATCCCTGGAGTCTCACCATCAGATCATTTAGTGTCATATCCAAAACTCGTATTGATTTCTACAGCCCCATTCGACTGAGCTAAATATCTAGAGTTCCCAAAATCTGTGGGATAGGAAGGTGACATTAATAATAATAATAATAATAATAATAATAATAATAATAATAATAATAATAATAAGTGAATGCAGAAAATTAGCACAGAAGTATTATAAGACAAGACACGACTGGGTGGGCAAGGTGATCTACTGGTAAATGTGCAAGAAATTTAAATTTGACCAAACCAACAAATGGTATATGCACAACCAAGCACCTGTCCTAGAAAATAACACACATAAACTCCTATTGGACTTTTACATACACATGGATCACCTAATCTAGGCCAGAAGACAAGACCTTATAATAATCCCCCCCCCCAAAAAAAAAGAGAACATGCAAAATTATCGACTTTGCTGTCCCGGCTGACCACAGAATGGAAACTGAAAATATATAAAAAGAAGGATAAATACTTCGATCTTGTTTGAGAATTGAAAAAAAACTATGGAACATGAAGGTGACAATTATACCAATTGTGATTGGTGCTTTTGGCACAGTAACTAAAAAATTATAAAGGGGCCTGGAGGACTTGGAAGTTGACGGATGAGTTGAGACCATCCAAACAACAGCATTATTGAGAACGGCCAGAATACTGAGAAGAGTCCTGGAGACTTGAGGAAACTTGCTGTCACTCAAACTCCAGTGAAAAACCATCAGCTAACGCTTGTGTGAAAAACTCTAAAGGATTAAATAATAAATGTCTTAAAAAACTCACAGAACAATGCCCAAGAATCAAAAAGAGGTTGGGTATGCTAGAAATCGGAAGATGAATTGGCACTGTCCAAAGGTTTGATGCGAACAGCAAGATTTCTTGGAAGTCAGAGGAAGCTGAATTTTTGTTCTTTTATATGAACTCCAATGAAAACAACCACATGCCTTGTGTTCAGTAACAAAAACAAAAGTACCTGTTATCAACTGAATTTCGCCTTTCCACAGCATTACAGAGTAAAAATAAAATAACACGACATGAATCGCAAATACTTGGATTTTGCCAAAGAGCTAGATAAAATACGGAGCAGGGAACTTACAGTGATAGCAATCGTAGATGGTGTTCTTGAAACGATTCTTAAAGGCCTGAAAGAAGAGACAGGGGAAGGCATATATCAGAGGGAGAATCGAGAGCATCACAACTACAGCGTTGTTGAGATCAGTTAGAATACTTAGACAAGGCCTGAGGAACTCTCTCATACTTCAGGGAAGAGCCACCAGTAAGTGCAGGTTTGAAAAACTCGGATGTAGTATTAGTGATATTTACCATAAATTTATGGAACATGAAAGAGAGAGATGTCAGATTTAATTGATTCGCTCAGAACAATTTGTAAAGGATTGGTAAGGTGATCGAGAGAATTGGAAATCGGAGGACGAGTCGAGACCATTGAAACAATACTAAGATCAGCCAGAATACTGAGAAAACTTCTGGGGAACTCCAGCTAAAGTGATTATGAAAAACTAGCAATGTACAATAATAATAATAATAATAATAATAGAGAGAAACGGAATCCCTCCGAATATCAGCAGAGGACAATGCCATAAGAACGAATCATATCAAAGTGAGAATCATATCAAACGCAACAAAACAGTCAATGTAGGTTATGCGATGACAGAGACGAAACGATCAATGGCATAATAAGCGAATGCAGCAAATTAGCACAGAAGGAGTATAAGGCGAGACACGACTGGGTCGGCAAGGTGATCCAATGGGAAATGTGCAGGAAATTTCAATTCGACCATACAAACATATGTATATGCACAACGCAGCACTGGTCTTAGAAAATGACTCGCATAAACTCCTATGGGACTTTAACATACCAACGGATCACCTAATCCCGGCCAGAAAACCAGACATCATAATAATCAACAAAAAAAAAAGAGATTCTGCAAAATTGTCGACTTTGCTATCACGGCGGACCATAGAATAAATCTGTAGGAAAGTGAAAAGAAGGATAAGTATCCGACCTTGCTATAGAATTGAAAAAGCTGTGGAACATGAAAGTAACGATTGTGCCAATTGTAGTTGGTACATTAGGCACAATAACGAAAGGATTATTAAAAGGCCTGGAGGACTTGGAAGTTGGCGGACAGGTAGAGACTATTCAAATGACAGAATTGCAGAGAACGGCCAGAATCCTGAGACGAGTTCTAGAGACTTGAGGAGTTTTGCTGTCACTCAAACTCCAGTGAAAAACCATCAGCTAACACTGATGTGAAAAACTCTAAAGGAGTAATAAAAATTATTATAATTATTTTATTTTTTAAAGGAATTTTATTTCAATTCTAAGCTAGAAGTACAGACATGAATATGTTCTTTGCTGGTTCGTCATCAGATTCGATATGATAATGTAGCAATACACTTGTCCAGCTGTTTTTGGCAAAATACAGGCTTTTTTAACCGCAGCATCCTTTATTCATGTAAGATCAAGTTTCCTATATCTACTTATTTTTAAACTTAAAATGACTCTCACGTTTAATATTTGAAGATAGGAAAGACATTAGAAGAACCATGATGGCGCAGATTCACACAAGAAATAAAGATATGATCAATCGATTGTATACGTTTATACAATGAACTTAAGGCTTAATGAAATCTTTTCCCCTATACCTGATTCCCAAGAATAACTGGGCTTTATGCAAAGAGTATACATCTGAAGGATATTAACTTTTATTCCGTGTTTGTTTCGTTCTTCATAAACGCAGATTCATATTCGATATTATTAAAAAAGTCCCTATGTATTCCCGATACAATTAACTACATGGATTATACTTTTCATAAAATATAATAATAATAATTTAATAAGGGCTTTTGATAACGATACCACAACATATCTAATCGAATTATCAGCGTTGAAATCACTTGCAAAGTTGGGTTACTACAAAAGTTAGTTGTGTGAGAGTTAAATGATTTGAACACTTTTTTTTTTTCAAAAATAGATTACGGTGTAAAGTTAAAAATTCTTTTAAAAGAGCGAGACATTTTTTTTTAATGTTTTACCCGTTACGAAGGTTTAACTCTTCAGCCATTTCGTTGTTGTGTAAAAGTTTCATTGGATTAAGTATATAAGAAGACTATTTCATTAACTGATATTTAATTTGTCAATTTCTTTAGATTTCTTTTATTACTTGTCTCTTAATTAAAACACAAGTCTGACGAATCACTTAGAAGTCAAAATTGAATTTTTCTTTGCCTCTCCTACGTTGTCTATTCAAATTTCTCGACGACAATAGAATGCAATTAGGTAGTTGTCTTTAAACAAATCAATAAAATCTTCTCAAATTACAGTGGTGAAACATAAGGAAACTTCACAATTTCATAATGAAAAGGTATAATATTTTACAATATATATATATATATATATATATATATATATATATATATATATATATGCTAGGGTATGTGCGTCAGCTGAATTACTCGGTGTTTCACGGTGAAAACATTGATTAGTATATTAAGAGGTTCACATCAGCCGGGATTTTAACGTTTTAGGGGTTTTATTATTGGGTTTTATCCCTTTTAATCGGCAAATTATTTAGTACAGAGGCCAAACATTGAATAGAGAAAAAATATTTAATCAAACAAACCTTTCATAAGAGAATTTACTATACTACCTTGTGTGAAGCATCGCAAGTTTTCTATTTGGCGTATTTACATACGATATTATAAGTTTTTCATAAAAATGCACTTTTTCTGCTTCTATCATCTTTTTACTCAGATTTTAGAGGTCTATTTGTCCTCAAAATTACAATTCGAAATATACGCAATAACATTAAAAAACAAAGAGACAAAAACAAATAAAATACACGGCCACAATGACAATTTACGTATTATGTCATGTATTTTATACCAGAGTATATTTTTTTTAAATTGAAGAGTATAAATTAATCTTGATGTGAATGTTTTAACCCTTCCTTTTTATAAAATGAATAGTATAAATTAATCCTGATGTGAATGTTTTAACCCTTCCTTTTTATGAATTGAAGGGTATAGATTAATCTTGATGTGAATGTTTAACTCTTTCCATTTTTCTCACTGCCTCTGTCTTATCTTATATCCTCAGAGATGCAGGCATGCGAACGTGAACACACACACACACACACACACACACACACACACACACACACACACATGCATGCATAAACACTGCTACGCAGAGACGCAAAGACAGACATATATTTAAGAATTTAGATCGATCGATCGATAGATAGATATATAGATAAATAGATAGGGTAGGGGGGATTCAAATTGTAATATACAAACTTTTCCTAATCCAGCTGCTTTATTATTAAAGCAATAAAACATTGGGCAGATGTTGGCATAACTTATGTACAACTTTTCCATGTATTCAACATCGAGATTGATTCAATTCGTCCAACGATGGACAAACCCATAAATATCTTTCTCGAAGAACGTTGTATCAATCAATTTTCCTTCACTCAATAACGTTGATTCCAAAAGAGTTAATATTACAACTTTTTGTTGCTAATATAATAGCGGACTATCTTTGAAACATCAAATTTCACAATCATATGATAAGGTTTGCGCAGTCTATAAATGATTGAACATGTGCCGAAGTGCATCTTCTTCTAGTTTAAACAATATATATATATATATATATATATATATATATATATATACTCTCTAGCCACACTGATGAGTTCTGATAGAACGAAACAGATCTGTCTGTGGATGACTATAGATATATATATACTCCCCTACCCCCGTGGGGTTGAGTTCTCTGGCGAAGAAGTAATCGTGTTGCCATTAGCGCCAATTGCAAGCCTCTTCGTAGATGAATTGAGGTCTCGGCAACCGTTGAACGGATGTATGTAAACAATAGTAATTGTGATTCATAACCGTTTAAAATTTACTTAACAGCTAATATCTCCTCGTGGCTGAATGGTAGAAGCTTTGTCTTGGCGTTTGAGTCAACCGGGTTTCGATCCCAGCTATGGGAAGATACTGTCTAGCCACACTGATGGGTTCTGATAGAACGAAACAGATCTGTCTATATATATATATATATATATATATATATATATATATATATACTCCCCTACACCCGTGGGGTTGAGTTCTCTGGCGAAGAAGTAATCGTGTTACTATTAGCGTCTATTGCAAGCCTCTTCGTAGATGAATTGAGGTCTCGGCAACCGTTGAACAGATGTATGTAAACAATAGTAATTGTGATTCATAACCGTTTAAAATTTACTTAACAGCTAATATCTCCTCGTGGCTGAATGGTTAGAAGCTTTGTCTTGGCGTTTGAGTCAACCGGGTTTCGATCCCAACTATGGGAAGATACTGTCTAGCCACACTGGTGAGTTCTGATAGAACGAAACAGATCTGTCTGTGGATGATTATATATATATATATATATATATATATATTAAGGACAGTTAGGCCTGCAGTGACCAGGACTCCAATGAGAAGATGTGTTCATCAATAGCCTCCTTTAAGAAAAGATAATGGCATAAGCGGTCGCAATGTATACTACATTTCTTAGTTCAATTATGCGTCTAATTTTGTCAACTGAAATATATTATTAAATGCAAGATAGTATAGATAACATGATTCATATTAATTTCCTTGATACTTGTGTTTTTCTTTCTGTTTTATTAAGGTATTATTATGCTTTGGATATACTAATACCAGTAATCGAGGTTTAAATAAAATCACACAAACATATATATATATATATATATATATATATATATATTTACTAATCTAATATCTACAAGCATTCACGGCACCAGAAAAAAAAAACGAAAAAAATCCCGTCAGGAACAAGAGATAAAAGTATCTCGAATCACTGTCAGGGGGAAAAAGAAAAAAAAAGGATTTATAATCTTATATATATATATATATATATATATATATATATATATATATATATATATATATATTAGCAATAGTTTGATGTGACTGAAAATATTACCATCACCAGATAGAAAGATTCTTCAGGCGTTATTTTTTCTGATAATTTTCTTCCAGGAGCTTTTAATAAAGGAGTTAAGAACACAGGTATTTGTACTTTAGTTTTTATGAATAAGTGGTAACAAGCTTTGAGCACCCTAATCATACTTTTGACGCTTTCACTTTATATTATATTTCTGACTAGTTATATATATATATATATATGGAACGATTAAATTGTCAGCCAAGAAAAGACAAAATGATTCCATTTCCGTTTAATGAAAACCAGTTTTCTTTTTTGGTGCAGACTATTTACTAGTTTACCAGATGTGTACAAATCCCAAGAGCGATAGGAGGCTTCTATCATGTCTGAAAGTGACACAATGTTCAATGAGCAAGATCGAAGATGCGATACCGATCCAAATTATGACAAAAGGACCATTGACAGCACCCTTAAAATGTAAATCTGAATTGCCACGAATAACAAGGACGTGCCCAGATGAGGAAAACAATGTTTCCAGCTTCGGTTAATGTTTTAGTGTGGTTTCAAGTGAGGGCCACATCATGCCACCTCACATCTTCGAAGTCGGCTTGAAAGCCAACACCAAATTGTACCTGGATGTGCTGAAGAGTGTGGTGATCCCCTGGTCCAATCAGGTGGCCGGTTGCTGACCCTGGGTGTGGCAGTAGGACTCGGCACAGACCCACAAATCCAAAGCTTGGTTTCAGAGGGAGTGCTACGATTTTGTACCCTTCTCTCACAGGCCCTCTCCTCCCCACAAATTAACATACGTCGAGAACATCACCAATATGACCTCCCACAGCACCAAAGCCAGCCTGATCGCCGACATCCGCCGAGTATTCGCCGAGCTCCCGCCGGCGCTTGTGGAAAAGGCATTCTCCATGTCCCGGATCCCTATCGAGGCGGTGATTGAGGCTGAAGGCGGCTACATTAAATAGATGTCAGCTCTACTACATAATCAAGTTACCTGAATTAATTTTTTAATAAAAGTTTTAAAATAAAGGTCTAGTGTTTTTTTTTAGGACGACAATTTTATTGTTCCACTGTGTATATAATTAGTAAAAACTACTTACTAACTTAGAGTGATGAAAATGAGATAAAGTATCCAATACCATCAGATAATTTTCTAAAATCTTATTCATAAAAATGATTACAAAATTATTCAATATCTTATATATACTTTTTAAAATGAAAGTTAAATAAGCGAACATATTGATAAAGAAATGTCAGAAAATGGAAAGAAATACTGAGTAGAATTATATTAGAATAAATATATAATCCTAAAGTCTTTAAAATTAATTTATGATTAAAAATTTTAGAAATATTCCCTTGAAACTCTGAAATAGAAAATACGTTTATTAATGATAAATAAAAAAAAAATTACCGAAGCACGTGTTCAAGGGATACGCCTTGAAGTTTTGCTTTTTTTTGCATTGGAGGGTTTTCTTAACAGGGATATGTAAAGATTTTCCTCTGTCTTTTTTATAGATATTTAAATTATGACACATTGAACTTTTCATAAGATAAATTTATTCTCCGGAATTTACGGTCAAAGGTAAAGATCATTTTTGAAATTCATCCGAAGATTCGGTCAAGAACGTAGGAAATAAATTTAAAGTGGATTATAATCATTGGTTTTCATATTTCGTAATGATATTTTACTCTGCAAAACCTTCTTTATATATGTCTACATAATATAATAAACTTTATATTGATCACTCAAACTGGATAATTCCGTTTAAGTATATCTATAGAATTTATATATATATATATATATATATATATATATATATATATATATTTCCTCGCTCAACCCCTCGGGGAAGTATAGACTTATGAAAAACAGTCAGTGTACAAAGACTAAAGATTGTTCACTTGCTGTGTAAATATATTGTTGTAATAAAATTATAATGGGTTACATCTGTTGAATTTTATGTGATATATATATATATATATATATATATATATATATATATATATATATATTAAAACAGTGTTGGTAATCAGTAAATCACTTTGTGGATACGTGTCGAACCAAGTAGAATATAAATATGGACAGTGCTCAATATCAAGGATAGAGCTATTATATAATAATAATAATAATAATAATAATAATAATAATAATAATAATAATATATAAGATACATATATTCAATTCATGGAATATAGACTGCAACCCCAGGGTTTCATGGATTTTTTTGCAAAACAACAATCATCAAAACAACAATCGTCAAAATGAGAATTTTTATTCATTTCAATTTTTTAAATGCCTGATGATTGTTTTGCAAAAGACTCCATGAAATCCAGTGTTCGCAGTCTATATTTCATGAATGAAATATATATTACACACACACACACACACACACACACACACACACACACACACACACACACACACATATATATATATATATATATATATATGTATGTATGTATGTATGTATTTACCAATACCTGCGTCCGAGCAGGATGTTAATCTGAGTCAATTTTAAGCGGAGTTTTACAGGGATTTGGATTCAGTGTTTTCTTCTCCTAGACTGGCTGCCTAACAAAGGCCGAATAACGCAGTCTACTCTATTAAATTACCTATAGCTGGAGGGAGAATAACAGGGCTCATAGCTTTACCAAACGTATTAATGCTTTGTGAAGTTCAATTAGGTCCGTCTAGGGTTTGAACTCGTTTCGCAGTATCCATTTCTTATGACGATAACCATTAAACGACGGGCACCTCTTAAATGCATAGAATATAGCAATTATAAAAATAACGAACAAAGCACGAAATATAATAATTTTTAACCCTGATATATTAATTACTACGATATACAAGATGATGATCATCATCATCATCAACAAGACATGTAGGAGAAAGATAATCATCATCAACAACAAGACATGTACAAGAAAAATCATCACCATCATCAAATCATGCAAATTCCACTGATTCTCTTCATATCTCTCCCCCTCTCCCCTCCCTCTCCCCTCTCTCTCTCTCTCTCTCTCTCTCTCTCTCTCTCTCCGTGTGTTTTCATCCATTACGATCGACTATCATTCTTGCTGTTTAGTAGACCGCATCCAGAGCACTCACAGAACTGGTGTATGTAAGCTTTTGCAAATGAGCCAGTACTGGAGCATTCGCTTGAAGGAATCCATAGGAAAAATTCACAAAAGAATTCTTCCCTACTTCTTCGGGTCATTGCCCATGGGTGTAGTGACAAGCAGGATGAGATATGACGTCATTGTGGGTTATTCTAAATTAATGGCTGTGGCATTAAATAACCAACAAAGCTTGATATGCCATTACTACTACTCCAGTAGTGCACAAGCTGTCTTGTTTTCTTTACTGAAATGATTTGAGTTATGGGAAGTAAATGGCTGTACTTTTACTGTTTTAGAGTGTGCTGTCTTCAGGATTTTTTCAAAAGAAACTATCTTTGCAAGGTTTCTATGTTGCTTTTTAATCCAGACGTTTCGTTAAAGTCTTCATCGTGTAGCCATGCAATAATACTAACTCAGTTGTAGCTCGGAAGAATTCCAATTTTATCTTTATAAGAGATATCTGATTGCTGTATGTTTGATAACCAGTAAATAGTTGTTGATGGTTTACCCCCGTGCATATTGACATGGGGATTTTAAATATTAGAAACATTTATAATATATATTTATTAATAATATATCAAGGAATTATAATAACGAAGGAAATTTGCATTATATAAGGATTTATAACATGTATATAATTGATAATAAGATACACTGGAATTTTAATAAAGAAGAGTGTTATAATACTATAAAGATTTATGACATTGTACAAAATTATAGATAAGATATTGAAAAAGTATAATAAAGAACATGAATTTGCATGTATGTATTGCCTTTAAATAATTATCTTGTTGAGAAAGTCAGTATTTTCTTATAAAAGTTGTGAATTGGTTGGAAATTCCTGAAGTCTACGTTTAAGAGTCCTATAACGCTCTGGAGCTATTTTTATATGCGTACAAAATGTGATCATTATTATATATCCAATTGTTTAAAGTAGTAAACATATTAAGAGATCTTCTGTTGTTGATGTGTTGTTTTTTTTTCATAATTATATTATTTATTTTAGTTTTTGGAGATATACAATGTCCTACGGCGTTGACGGTTATATTTACGAATAAGAGATAATGCAAGTGTTAAAAGCAACATAGCACCTTCATTTGGATTGGCTTAGAGCAGTTTTAAATATATCATCGGAGACAGCAAGACGTTATTTTCTGTTTACTGTTTTGGATACGAATGATTGTTTTCTTTTTAACTAATGCGAATTAATTGGCAATAGTTTTATGATTGGCAGGCCTTTTTAATTAAGACTTTTCTAATTGATTTGGAGAAAACCTATTTCTATTTACTAGAGTGTAAATGTAAAAGAAATAATAATCGAAAAAGATATCTACATCAGCCAATATTCTAAACATACATTGTAAATTCTTGGACATCTGAGGATGATTTGGTGAATGTTCTGGACGATCTGTATGGTAACTTTATATAATGCAATAATCAAGAGAAATTTCAAAAGTATATTGATACAATGAGCAGAAAACATTCATTGTAACAATATTACTAAAATCAATTTCAATTCTAAATAAAGTGTTGTAGTATCGAGCAGAAATGTTATTCATAATTTGTGGGTTTTGTGAAATTGAAAGATATCTAATCATTGGAGCCGGTCGTAATCATATTCAATTATTTGTGTATGTAGAAGAATGTTAATTTAGTTGACATTTTGGTAGACATTCTACACATATATCTAATTTTTTTAAGAAATTGTTTCAGTTGCAATTTTGAAATGTGGTCATCATCTTGGTTGTTAGAATTCAAATTTACAGAAATCTTTGTAATTGTTTATATTGAGACAAAATGAAAATGATATCAGTATTATACACTGTTCGATTTGGAATGGTTTCATTATCTTTTTTCTTTGATTCATACCCCTTTAGAAATGTTTTAATCAATGTTTTTGTATAATTTGTCGTTCAAACAAAGTTGATGTTATTAAATAGTCATGTATTAAATATTTTATCCGTGGTAAAGCTTTCATATGCATAATATTTCAATCCCCCGTAAAAGCACATGGAATTATCCCAAGAGTTGAAAGACTAAAATATTTTGATTCAGTGCCACAGCTAATATATATATATATATATATATATATATATATATATATATATATACTTTCTTTAAGAAAACCAAAGACCGGTTACTTTAGGATTATAGATGTATTTCCATCCTGTATTGTGTTTCTGATGTAAACCAAAAACACGAAGAAAAATAAAACAGGACTTCTTCAGATCTTACGGATAAAATAAATCTGAATAGACACGGCTGGGGAGTGGAAGAGGGGTGAAGAGTTATCTCCTCGTCTTTTTTCACTTCCGTTTTTTATTTGTTTATTTATTTTATTTATTTGTATTTATCTAATTTTACTGTCGATTGGATAAATTTATGTTAACTAAAACCAAATAGGAAGACCGTCATATATATATATATATATATATATATATATGACTGTCTTCCTATTTAGTTTTAGTTAACTAAAACCAAATAGGAAGACCCCCATATATATATATATATATATATATATATATATATATGACTATCTTCCTATTTGGTTTTAGTTAACATGAATTTAATTGACTGGAATAAAGTAAAAGAAAACAAAATAATAACAGCACGATATTTTGTCTTGGCCTTGACAATTTTGCCAGCTAAACGCTTCTACAAACCTATGAATAGATTCTTTATTAAGACAAGAATAGTTATGTGCTAGTCTTGATCGAAACTGCATAAACCATGAGTTTGCTCCTCAAGTGAACAGAAGAAGCAAAAATGGATTATGAAAATATACTTATTCATATTCATATTTACCAACCCCTCTACTCCGGCAGGATATGCCACAAGGTCGATTTTTAAGCGAAGTTTAACAGTTTTGAATTCAGAGTTTTCCTTCTTCTAGACTAGTTGCCTCACCAAGGCTGAAAGACCTAATCTGCCCTACTATAGCTGGAGGGAGAATAATTGGATTCATACCTTTCCCAAGGGTATTAGTGCTATGTGAAATCCAATCAGTTTCGTCCAGGATTTGAACTCGTGTCGCCGTGTCCATTTCCTCCGACGATAACCATTACACCACGGGCACCTCCTGAAAATATACTTAATATTTCATTATTTTCACCTCAAGTCTTCCTGTTCTGAGATGCTGAGAACGTGTGGTACCTCCCAACTGGAACTTTGGCGCTGTTCCTTTGCTATCACGATTATCCCATTCAGTCCGACTATTCTGTGATCTACCCGAGAGGACGAGGTGCGTCCCGGCAGAAAAATCGCCAACTGCTTTGCTCTGTAACGCATCTATGTATCTCTCAGTTGCATCATTGACTGTTTGGGTCCTCTCTTCCAAGCAAACAACCCACGCACATCTCGCAAAGAACTTCAAAATCTAAAGAGCATAGCAAGATTATACCCTTGTATTGTGACGTCAGACTGTATAAGCACCAAACAACCTTTTAATCCTCCATATGAAATCCTTCTCTTTCTATTTTATCATCTATTAAAGTCTGCCTAAATTTTCTAACTTTTACTAGCGAAACTTTGATGTTAATACACCAGCACATCCATTTATATAAGTATATATTATCCCCAATCCTCACTTCTGTCTCGCATAAACATCATCTACAGAAAAAATGTTGATATACTGCTGTCCAGCAACAATACACTACAATATGTTTATGCACTTTTATTTTAGTTATGGTAGTGCTACAATTGTCTTTCGGGTACATATGTTCATCACTTGAGAGTTTGATGATAAATTATGCCAAACAACATCCATTTTGTTATTGTCTTTTAATTGGAATCATTTTGAGATGTGGCTTCTTTATCTGAGAATTAATTTTTATTTATTGCTGACTTTTTGTCCTCATATTGGTAGTTTTCGTGTTGTTTCTTCTTTCACTACGTTTCGGCTAAAATTCACCGCTGGCCTTCTTCAGGTGATTTTTAACGCGACCTCGGATAGGAATGCTGAGTCTTGTAACCGTATCCCCAGTAATTACTGCTTTTCACAGTTGTTGTCTATCTCACCACATTTTTGACCAAGTAAACCTCTAACATCCATTTTGATTGTATAATACTTCTTCGATAAGCATTTTTAACATCTTTCATTTCTAATATTACTTATTAAATATATCTTATACTAGAACATGCACGTGCACACACACACACACACACACGCGCACACACACACACACACACACACACACACACACACACATATATATATATATATATATATATATATATATATATTCAATATACTGAAGGTACACACAACTAGCAACACTGCACTTTGTTCTTTTCCCATTCAAGAGCGACTTCTATTTTTTCTCTGGATTGTTTGAATTCTTGACAAATCAACATTCTTTCCGACTTGCTTATTTCAGCTTTTATATTTTCCTGATAAGCACTATCCTGATAATTACAAAATGAAGCCAAAACGAGGCTTGCCAATTTGCTTGAGGTTGTTCGATTGTCTTGATGATCCATATATTTTTGACGCAGATAAGACTAATGTACCATTATTCCCTCCTTTTCAAAATCACAAGCCTGATAATTTCCCTTCCGTCACTCTCTTTCTTTTTATAACTTTTGTTCATTAATTTTCTGACTACTTTACTTTCTCTCTCTCTCTCTCTCTCTCTCTCTCTCTCTCTCTCTCTCTCATCTTCTCTCTTTCCCTTTTTCTCTACCCTTTCTCTCTCTGTTTCTCTCTACCACCTACTCTTTCAGATTTATTTTCCTACACATTCTTCTTTGGTTTTTCATCCTTCTTCTATTGACATCTCTCTCTTTCTGAAGTTTTTTCAACAATGCTGCCATGGAGGTTTTATTTCAGCTTTAAAAATAAATCGCCGTTTTCTTGTTTAAATTGCAAACGATAAAATTGGTTTAGAAAAAAAATAGAAAAAAATGAGTATGGAAAAGTGAAAAGAAAGAAAATTTAAACCGCAACAGGGCATCTATTGATAATCTAAATGATAAATTCATTGGCAGTTTATATCCCGAGGATTATCAGTTAAGCATGTCACTTCATTAATCAAACGGTTTAATTTCAAACGACGGTAGTCTCTTGACTACGTCAATAAAATGGTGAAGCCTTAATACAATTAAAATAGCTTAGATGCAGATATCCGATTCTATCAAAGTCAACGATGTTCAGTTCATATAAATTCAATTATATTAAAGAGAAATTTTATTAGAGTAATATAGGTTACATTGATAAAATAATACATTATATATGCTGTTTATTAAAATCAGCCCAGTCGGCTTCGTCTGTAGAGTACACTCCAAAGAGTATTCTGGATATGACATCAACCATCTGATAGCCAGGCTCAAGCCTTGGAGATTTGGAAAATGTGGAGTACTCTTTTATTTTCATTGCTCCCAGGTCATCTCTGACCCAGAATGGTAGCATTTGATTGGGTCCTATCTATGTATCAAGCATAAAAATCTCTATGTGCAAACAAATGACATGTTAATATTGTAACTGTTATATTGTATGGTCTCCTTGTATCTTTTCAGTTTTGGTTTTACGACATAACGGAAATACTGCATAGGTAGATATGTAGGAATAGTGTGGACATTGAGTCAAGCACTTGGTTTAATGGTCGTTCGTCATGAAGCTGACTCTCAGCAAGTGCCGTTGACACACACACACACACACTCTCTCTCTCTCTCTCTCTCTCTCTCTCTCTCTCTCTCTCTCTCTCTCTCTCTCTACGCTATTCAAACGGAAACATACATGAAACCATTTAACTATGCCAAAAAGAACTCAAGTTCGTTAAGAATGTTATCTACAGAATATATTTACAAATCATATCTGTTTAATATATATGTATAAATAGGATTTGGCATTAATAATGAAATGCCATAAAACCAAACGAAACCAAACAAATCATATATATATAATATACGTGTATACATAGGATTTGGCATTAAACAACCTACAATGGTTGATTCGCCATAAAACCAAACTAAACCAAACGAATTAATGAGATTTGGCTGATATGCCATGAAACTCAAAGAAAGCAAACCAAATATGTAAAATAAATAACATTTTATATTTGCACGACGGAAATTTAAAAATCAAGATTCCAGAATAATCTGCGTTTGCATTCATAAAATAAAAACAATCATTAAAATATTATTTAAACATCCTCACTGTTCGTGATTTGATATATATATTTAGCTGAAAATATGAAAATTGCACGGTTTAAATTTCATCGAATTAGAATGATAAAATTGTTCCTGAATTTGATTTTCATTTGATTCCCAACACTTGAGGGACTTTTGCTGAGCTAAGCATAACAAATGATTGGTTGTATTACCTATCGGTTTTTCTATCCAAAAGGAAATAACAATATTTAAGATTAATTTGATGGCTCATCCCTTCATGTGATTAATGAAACATAGAGCTTCATTTTATTAAATTTTGGTATAAATTCTATGAATCAACCACATACAGTTTTATGAGTTAGGTATATAACAGTTATATTTATACGGAAAATTTGATATGAAATTTTTCACAAACAATGAGAAGAACGTGAGTAAATATCTTTTTAAAACATCTATATAACTTTCTGATTGCGGGTGTAGGAGCAATCTTACTGAATATAAATAGATATGTGCGTGCGTGCGTGCGTGCGTGCGTGCGTGTGTGTGTGTGTGTGTATTTTGAGTGGCAATCTTCACTTGTCTAATGACAGGAGTATAAAACCTCACATATGTATTGGTCTGTTTCTTTTTTAGATTAGGGTTTACGACCTAACGGTGATACTGCGTACGTATATATGTAGGAATAGTGTAGAAAATAGGTCAAGCTCTTAGTTTAATGGCCGTTAGTCATGAAGTTGACTCTCATCAAGTGCAGTTCAGGATCTCTCTCTCTCTTTCTCTCTCTCTCTCTCTCTCTCTGTTACTCAAACGCTAACATATATATATATAGATGCATGTGTGTGTGTGTGTGTGTGTGTGTGTGTGTGCACGTGAGCTGGGATGAGTACCTGTGCCCGTGGTGTAGTCGTTATCGTCGTAGGAAATGAACACGGCGACACGAGTTCAAATCCTGGACGAGACTGATTGCATTTCACATAGCACTAATACCCTTGGGTAAGGTATGAATCCAATTATTCTCCCTCCAGCTATGGGTAAATAGTAGGACAGACTAGTTTCTTCAGCCTTGGTTAGGCAACTGGTCTAGGAGAAGGAAAACTCTGAATTCAAACCTGTTAAACTCCGCTTAAAAATTGACCTTGTGTCATATCCTGCCCGAGCGGAGGGGTTGGTAAATAGTACCTGTGCGAATGTACATATAATATTGTCCCTATGAATATTTGGTTTGGTTTAGTAACTTTTTTAAAAAATAATGTATCACCGTTTATCGGTGATTTAATGCCAAATTCATTCATGAAGAATAAATGTGATACTAATTAATTAATAGTTGCGGGTACAAGGGGTTCATGCTTTTTTCAATGATATGAATATTTTTGAATTGCTGATTTGTTTAATCATTTGGCAAAGTAAAATTTAAACTGGAGAATTTTATTGCATGCCATTATTTACGGGGAGTAATTTCAGTCATACATTTAATAGTCTAAAGAATTGTAGATTAAGGTTAAAAAAAGCAATTATTAGGCAAACCTATGTGTGAAAAATTAGGAATGTTATTTGGGTATCTCATTTACTTCATTGAACAAATACACAAGTTGTATCATGTGTAGAACTTATATTCAAACGTCAGCTATTTTTTGTTTTTTTAGTGGAATTTACGCTCGTTATTTTTAAAATTAATTATCTTTAACCGAAATATATAGCAAACATTTCTATCTTCAAGTAACCATTATCATTACGAATAATTTGCATATAATTGTATATTTTCGTGTATTCTTACAAAGCACGACACTGTTTCAACCGATATCTGATCTCAAATCGTTCACACTCTATTTAAACAGCTAAAAACTTCATTCATACTTCCAATAACCATGTTGTAACGAGGCATAAGATATTTATATCGGGAAGAGAGTTTAATTCATGCACGTGTGACGTCAGGACAGTCTGGCACTTGACCCCTCGCAAAATAAGTCCTAGTCAAAACTCCTCTTTCAGGCATAAGGTAACTGGCAAATAATGTGAGGGTTAATTTGGGGCCAGACTCATCTCGACGCTGGCAAGGGGAATTCCAATTTCACGTTCACATACCCCACCAAGTCCTTCGTTTTCTTACTCCCTCGGATAACGGAAAGCATGGACCTCTAGGTTAAAACAACATATATTTCACTGTATTCAAATTTCCAAAATTCCCTTGTAATGTTTTTAAGGCAAATAAGACATTTACCGAGAATAAATAAAAGCGATACGAAGCTGAAAAAGATAATGTGAAAAGAATGCAACTCGATAGATAAACAACATAACGAATAGATTTCAACCCGAGGGAGCATGTAAAATTTTAATTTATGAGGACCAAACAAATAATTACGAGATTTAAGAAACAATTCCTTCCCCCTTTCTTTCTTTCTTTTTAAGGTGCCGTCTACATCAAACAAGCAGACAATCTTAAACACAAATGTCTCTCTTTCTTCTTTTTTTTCTTTTCTTTCTTTCTTTCTTCTTTCTTTCTTTTCTTATAAATTATCGGCTTTGTTAAGCCAGGTAGGCAGTGTTAAACACAAATGTTTCTATCTCTTCTTTTTTCTTTTCTTTCTTTCTTTTTTCTTTCTTTTCTTTTCTTTCTATTACTTGAGAAAGTATCTAAGTCCACTCGTTCATGTACGGTGGACGAAAGAAATATTTTCAGTCTCTTTCTTTCCTTTTCTGAATATATATATATATATATATATATATATATAATTTCGAATATTTCGGGAGGGTAGAAGTAAAAACAGTTTTAAGGTGTACTTATCTTTTTGAAGAGTTTACTTCTCAGATTCCTTTCTTTTACGGGCGAGCGGCATTTCTCTCCAAAATCAGCTGGGTCAGCCCTTCTGCTGACTACTGTCCAAAGATTATGTTCTATGCTTTTTACGGGGCATTTTTTGCCCGGAGCGGGCTGTAAACCGACGTCTTTATCTGTCGACTTCTGTCCTCAAACTAAAGATCCCCATCGAAATTTCCTCTGACGAAAAGGTACTATTTTTCGGCGCTAAGGCTCTGGCCAATCACTTGGCTTCTTCCTCCTCCTCCACCTCATCCGGTCATGCCACCACAATTACCCACATTCCCCTCTCCGTCCAACCGTTCACACGTATGGAGTGCAATTAGCACTTGGCTTTCATTCTGACCTGGATTCGTTATAGATCATGGAGTGTGAGTAATTTGACTTTCGTTCATATCTCTCTTTTAACGGTCTGTCTTAGTTCAAACACAAAGGGTAGGGAGATTAAATCTTACTTTAACTCTTTCGGTGGCATACCACGTCACAATTTTCACATTGGACACATTATCTCAAACAGAAAATAGCAGTATTTCACCTTGAATCGGTCAATAATAGTTAAATAATAATTCAAATATTTGATGTATAAATATAACAAGATTTATCTTAAAAAGGTAAATAATATATAAGAATGACTTAATTTTGCACAAAATATAATATTACTCTCTTAACTTAATTTGGTAATCAAATCTGGTAGTGAAATATATTACAGATCAATTCGACTTTTTTGTTTTCTCATCTAATCCCTTTTTAGGGTATTAATATTAACTGATATTCTCTTAATATATAATATGGTACCATTTACCAACCCCTCCGCTCGGGCAGGATATGACACAAGGTCAATTTTTAAGCGGAGTTAACAGGTTTGAATTCAGAGTTTTTCCTTCTCCTAGACTAGTTGCCTAACCATGGCTGAAGAACCTAGTCTGTCCTACTATTTACCCATAGCTGGAGGGAGAATTATTGGATTAATACCTTTCCCAAGGGTATTAGTGCTATGCGAAATTCAATCAGTCTCGTCCAGGATTTGAACTCGTATCGCCGTGTTCATTTCCTACGGCGATAACGACTACACCTTAATATATAATATGGTGAAATGTAAAGTCAAACTGCATTTGCAATGTTATATTAAGCAATTTATCGATAAAACGTCCTGAAACCCTAAGTAACGTAACTCTCATTAAGATTAACTGGGAGACCATTTGCAGTAGCTTTGAGTCTCTATAAGCATCTCCTGCAACTAGTCTTATTATAAATCAAACTGAACTTGGTAACGAGATTTAGAATCAAGTCACAATGAAGGCTTTGATTTCTGCCAGATGAATAAATTTAAGCTGTGATGTACTTGCTGTGTATATAAATGAGTGCCTACCAACATATATATATATATATATATATATATATATATATATATATATATATATATATATATATATATATATAATATGGGAGGTTATGTGTGTATTTCTGTATACGTATGTATGTATAGGTTAAAACTGAAAATAAATCCAAGAGTAAGAAGGTAAGAAGATTGCAGAGATGAAAAACAATTTCTTCGGAGAATGATTTTATTTATAGAATTATTTACCAATTTTAAAGGTTCCGTTTTAAACCTTCATCAAAGCGTGTAAGTAATTAAATGAAACAAAAAGATGCAAAAGCTGAAACAGAGCGCTCCCAACGGAAGTTAAATATTTTAAAACTTTCTCATTTTTTTTTTCTATTTCATTTAATAACTCACTCGCCTTGAAGGTCGAAAAATCGAATGCAGTACCGTTGGCAAATAATTCTCGAAATAAAATAATCTTATAAAAACTTTGTCTTATTTTCATCTCTTTCCATTTTCATACTGCCGGATTTATTGGTAGTTTTTTCCCTGATATCGTGTGTTTATGAAAACATTTTTTAAAAAATGTATGATACTCAAGTTATTAGAAAATATAAAAATCTACAGTGATCTGTTCATTCTAGGAAAATTGGCGATTCTTTTAAAGTACTGCATCTATGATTAAGTTAACTCATTAACACATCTAACGTTCTCAGATCTTTCCGCCACATTTTCCCGGAAACATGAAATCTTTTGAGAATCATCTATGTAGAGTTTAAATTTTTTAGAAGATTTGACTTTCGAAAAAATAAACAGATTCTTGAAAATAGATATTCGTAAAAAAAAAAAATGTCCCTTAAAAAAACTGAAAAGCTTTGAATGGAAAAAAACTGATACCCCCACCAAAACACCAACATTTCCAAATAAAAATATAAACTACATTTTTTTTTAAATAGCAACACGTATGGAAACACATTGGAGGAATGATCACATTTATTTTTTTGGACACTCAGCTTTGCACACTTGAAACAGAAACCCCTCAATCGGGTCTTACTTTCAATGTAAAATAAGTAACAGCAACATCGCAAATTTAAAAACTTAAACTATAGTCTCATAGTCTCAATGATTCCTAAATGAGCAAAAGATTTATTCAATAGCTACTTGTTGCGATCACTAATGTCAACACAGATGACCTTGCTTTATCTCCGAGACACATAGTTGCTTTGAAGGATTTCTCCAGGATTTTCCACATTATCCTCAGACCTACTGGTAAAGATGTTTTCATTATTGTTTC
>CAUZXS010002621.1:0-87369 GCA_963585895.1 Sepioteuthis lessoniana | reverse complement strand
CCTCCCACCAGACAGGACTTGAGATAAGGTCAATGACCAAAAGATCGGCTTAAAGTGGGAAATTATGGGAAGGGAAGATCGGGCACGAGCCGAAGCTCGAACCCTGCTGGACTTTGCTGCTCATCGACTCATTTGGTGCAACATGAGCCTGATGAGCCTAGCTAGACAGGGACCCAAACAAGGGCCCAGACACGAATGCCTAGTTATAGCTTAAACTGGACCGAGAGGTCCAGTGATATACTTGCTGGTCAATGACCGCGCGACCACCCGGCCATAGTTCAGCAGGGCTCAGGCCTCGGATCGTGCCCAACCTTCCCCTCCCCTAACCCCCACTATAATTCGACCTTGTGTCAATTCTCAATGGCAGACTTGAGGCTGGGCCACCTTCGGGTGGGCGAGCAGCATTATTGACACCTTTAACACTTTTATATAGCACTATACCTCTTGGTCCAGTTTAAGCTATAATCAGGTATCCGTGCTTGGACCCATGTTTAGGTCCATGTCCAGCTAGGCTCATCAGGCCCACATTCCACTAAGCGGGCCGATGACCAGCATAGTCAAGAAGGGCTCGAGCCTCGGCTCCTGCTTGACCTTCCCTTCTCCTAACCCCTACTATAATTCGACTTTCGAGTAATTTGACCTTGTGTCGTCCTGCCTGGTGGGTAGCAGAGACAAATATACACATTCTGGCTGAGACCACCGGTAGGCGAGGAAGGTAAACTCTACCTCCTCTGGTCATAGCATTCTGACCAAGGCTTTATCAACAGTAGCTGCCAGAGACACACAGCTCCAGGCCTACCCAACAGCCGATGTCTTGACTCCAGCCACAGACGACGCAGGAACCAACCGCAGACCCAGCACAGCCAATCAAACCAACCACAGCTGCTTTTCTCATTCAAACAGCTCTTCTAAGAGCTAACCTTAGAAAGTCTTCTGAGACCACTTCTGGCCTTCTCACTACACCTTCTCGGCTCCAGCTTTACCAGCAGCAGTTCCTGCACCTTCCAGCTACCAGCACCTGCAGACCAGCCCCAGCTTCACCCAGTAGCACTTCCTGCACCTTCCAGCAACCAACACTTGTAAACCGACACCCGCTTAACCCAGCAGCAACAAGCAACAGTACCAACTGCAGACCAGCTCCAGCTTCACCCAGCAGTAGACTTCTGCATCAACTTAGTTTATAAGCAACTATTGCTTGGACTAACACAACACACCGAGGCCACATGGACACATCTCCGGTTAACCAAAATATCGCACCACCGGGTCTCCGATCATCCAACCTCTGCAACCAGTAACTGAATTTTCGAATTCGCGACAGGGCAGTCGCGCACATCAATTCAGACTACATCCTCGTCCCTGAACAGACCAATTTTTATTGTTATCGATTCGCCGAATTAATCTTAGCATTTCGAATGAACCTTCTTGTCCTTGTCATTTTTGCCTAGTTGGTCGTCAATCACTTATTTTTCTAAAGTTTGTGGGATCGACGTATTTATCGGTCCCGCAACAAGAGCATGTAACATTGACGATATTTTGAGCTGACAATATTTTGAGCTTACAAGAGTTAACTCAGAGTGTAGAGCGAGTCATAAATGCGTAAGCGAAGCGTGCTGCTTGATTGATGGTACGCGGGTAGGGAAGTTCTTGAAGAAGAAGAAGAAGAAGAAGAAGAAGAAGAAGAAGAAGAAGAAGAAGAGAGAGAGAGAGAGAGAATGTGTGTGTGTGTGTGTGTGTCCACATTGTAGTAGATCGAATTCTTTTTTTTTTGTCGTCACTTGCTAAGGGTAAGTTGGTCGTTTTCAAATCTTGGCTAACTGACGACTGCTAACAGAACTGGCATTCTTGGCGGCTGGAAATTACGTGGTTATTCATAGCTGTTGGTTTTGCTATAATGAAAATGTCCCTGGTGTTTGAGTGGGGAAGTGTCGAAGACTCTTGTCCCGCGGTTGTTGAATACCGGATATTAACCCACGATTTGACTGCTGCTGCCTGTATTTTTACAATTAATGAGTCAAGGAATGGATCCGTTACAATGACGCCAAAGACTGGTTCCGGCAGAGTAGCGCCGTGAAAAAGGCAGGTGTGATTGTTCGAAAAATGATTTGGAATGTTACTTTACGCTGCTGGTAACTACGTCAACATTTTCAATAGCGTTTTGACGATTAAGTGTTTTTGGATGCGTTCTTGACCGAGTCACACTGGGATAATTTTATTTGTTTACTACAAATCCTATACGTATTTGCCCACTTTCTTTTTGTTATGGAATAGCCGAGGGATTTCGGTTCATGTCTTTGAGTTTAGTTAGGCTGAGAACCTTTCGGCTCAGCACATGGGTTAGTTAGGTGCAACATTGAGGTAAGTGTTAACGCGGGCGCGCGGGGGCGGATGGAGGCGTCACTCAGATGTCATAATAGTCCGAGACGAAACGCGGTGACAGGGTGCGGGTGACGTCACGCACCGGAAGCGCGCGGAGGTTTGTGTGAGAATTTGAAAAGAGAGTCGGGTACTTGACGCCAAACGAGAAGGATCGACTTTTGGAGCTCGCAGGCGCGAGGCGAACGTGCGCCCTATGGGGGCCGCTCGAGTTGGGGACCAAATGAATAAGACAGCATAGAAGATTGTGTCTCTCCTCCTTACGTCGAGACCTTTAACTCAAAGTTAATCAAAAGGTTTCGTATCTGAACAAGAAGTCGTTACGTGTTTTCGAATTTCGAGATTCATATGTTCTATCGTAATCAACATTCGATGTCCATTTCACCCATTTCGCATATGGCCATATTCGTGTATATGACTATGTAACATTTTCTTTTCCTCACAACCAGGAGAAGCTGAATGCTATGCAATACTTTTGAATACAATTGAAACAATCAATAGAATTTATTCATCGAAATGAAAAGAGAGAGAGAGAGAGAGAGAGAGAGAGAGAGAGAGAGAGAGAGAGAGAGAGAGAGAGAACTAAAATGTGTGAATGGAAAATGTATATGTAAATTACAAAGCGGAAAAAGTCCTTTGATGAAAGTCCTCTAGTGTGTATGTATGTGTTATATGAAATCTAACCTCCTTGTGTTCATTGAAGCCTAGAACCTGGCAGGTCATCAAGGCATGTGTCTCTGTGAGTGATACTGGCAGAAAGGGGGCGGGAAACAAACTTCCCACCAAGTCAGTATTTGATTCAAGTTTGCCTCTCACCAGACAATTTGACTTTAGGTATTTTTTATAGTGAGAATTTAGGGGTAAGTAGGTCGGGCATTGGCCCTGCGTGATCGGTGCGTGAATACGAATAATGCAAGCCTTTGCCAAATCTTCCGGCACGAAGCTAAGTGACCTTGTTGGTCATAGCTTAAACCAGACCTGAAGGTCTAGTGCAATGCTTGTCATTGATTCTTTACCCATCAGACGGTGGCCCAGCTGAAGTCGGGAGTCATTAGCTCTCGAATCTATCGTTGACTTGATACCCCATCCGACACAAATGCCAGACGGTCCAGCTAAAAAGACAGGCAAGTCGTTTTGTAGTGGGAAACCATACAGGAATCGAGACTCATGCTCGGCTATTGCAAAAAAATACTTGGTCGCGACGTCATTCCCCTTTCTGGAGTGCCTCAAACGCCGAAAAATAAGCTCAACCCTGCTAAACAGGTAAAACCTGAGGGAAGCTCCCTAACACCGAGACCAAGTGATCAACTTTTGATCATCCACTCAGCACGATATCGATCCAGAGAGGGAATGTTTATAGAAAATCAATTAATTTTCATACAAAAAAAGTGTTAATTTTTGTGCAAAAATAGGTTAATTTTTTGTATCTATCGTTTGCATTTATTGACCAATCAGCGTTTCGGCGTTCATTTAAAAATTTCTTTTGAAATTTCACAAACGACAATATTTGACTTGCCGCGCAAAATTTGAAGATTCAAAACCTAAAATAATTTAAGGAATCTTTTCCTCTCTAGATTGTTTACATCCGTACCTTCAATGACAAGGATTGTTTATAAATACTCTCATCTTCCAACACTCATTCTCTTTCCATCGTGACTTCCAGAGAGAACACTATTACTCTCTCCATTTCGACAAACAGAGTCAACACACTCTTACTCCTTTTTACATTTGACTTCCTGCAGTCAACTACCGCGAAAATGTATACTCTCTGCAACCATTCTCTTGTTTGTTATACTTTTTCGGTGAGACTTTCTCCAGCCTCGAACATAGAAATTTCGTCAAACCACAGAAAGAAACAAACAACCAACATGGAAGAAGACACGTTTATCCTAACATACATTATTAAAATTCTTTAGAAATACTTAGTCAACATGCATTTTAATCTAAAGGACACTTTTATCATTTAGCCTTTTTTTCATAGTATTCGTGTTAGACACACACACACACACAGAGGAATATTTAACGGACAGTTGTCGAACGATCGTAATGTTTTGAAATATTTCATTTAATGTACTTGTTGATATATAAATTAAATTTTGTTTGTTCAGCTTTGTTTTAAATTTATTTTTGTGCGCGTCGTTTCACATTTTTACTTCAAATGCCCTTTTCAAATAATAACCAACAAAATAAATTGTGGGTGACAAAACATGTTCACCAAATACAGCCCCCTACAAATTACATGCCCCCTACAAAGATATCCTCAAACTAAACAATGTAAAACAATGCATGACGAATTAACAACTTATTCATTGCCTGTGTTGTATAGAGATCCAGAAGATTTGGTCGGTTATTATTTGTTTTTTTAGTTTCGGTTGTGGGTATTTGGGTTAAAGATCTGACCCCATTGTTTTCTTTCTTCTTTTCTCCATTTAACCCGTTTGCGTCTTTTTTGTCTGTGAAGGCTACAAAAGAATTACTGAAGGAAGGAAAAAGGGAGACGAAGATACCTTTTAAGTTTCAACTTTATTTTTGGATTTTATACGGCTACTCTGTGGAGAAAATGTCTTCCTTGGCTATTAGAAAAACAGTCGTGTTTCCCAAACGAGGCGTTGAAATGTATTAGTCATTTTCGGTGGGAGATAAGTCCAAAGTTGGTGGTTATGTCCAATTGGTGCTTTTTATGAGGTAAGTGTTGTGGCCCCGGAAAGGGTCACTAATGAAAGCGCAAACACAGATATAAGATAACCGATTATATTAGACAAAAAAGATAGTTACATAGAAAAGGTAAGAAGTCTCGTACTACTCGGATAACACCGATGTTGATCTGCCTCTCTGGCAGCGAAATCTCTCAGCACTAATAACAGTGAGAAGAGTCCATTATGGTGGGATGGGTAAGGCTCCCACAATAGTAAGTTAGCAGAGACGGCTGCAACTGGTGAAAGAGTGAGCCAACGTGCTGCTAAGCGCATAATTTGTTTTTCACACCAGCAGCAGGAGAGAAGTGATTATTTCCAGTTCAAGTTGTCACTATTGAATAGGAGTTTTCTCTTTAGCGCCGACAAGTCTTATCTTTTACCAATGCACAGTTCTTACTTTCTGTCAGAGATTTCTGAGAACTGCTACACTTTTGGGATTTATTCTATTCCATTTTTATTTTCATTTTTTCAAACCCCCCACAGTAGACTTAATAGATGGCTTCTGGTTCAAGAAATTCACCTCAGGAGAACTAGAAAACTAATCGAGACAAAACTCTCCAGCAGAAACCTCATCAAAGGAATAAATACTTGGGCTGTGCCCCTAGTTATATATTCGGGACCTTTCATCAAGTGGACCAGAGATGAACTTACACAAATGGATCAAAGAACAAGAAAACTAATGACCATGCATAAGGCATCACATCCCAGAGATGACGTTGACAGACTATATGTATCTAGAAAAGAGGGTGGAAGAGGACTTGTCAGCATCGAAGACAGCGTTGACGCATCGATACAACGGCTCGAAGACTACATAGAAAAACACGAACGAGGACTAATAACAGCAATCAGAAACGATACGGACAACACGATAGGTGATAGAATGACAACAACTAGGAAACAAAAATGGGAGAAAAAATAACTCTCTGGCCGCTTTAAAGTCTAATAAACATCTCACGCCAGAAAACATTGACCTGGCTAAAAAAAAGGAAACCTTTAGAGAGATACGGAATCTCTTCTAATAGCAGCACAGGACAACGCCATAAGAACCAATCATATCAAAGCGAGAATAGATAAGACGCAACAAAACAGTCAATGTAGATCATGCGGTGACAGAGACGAAACGATTAATCACATGATAAGCGAATGCAGTAAATTAGCGCAGAAGGAGTATAAGGCGAGACACGACTGAGTCGGCAAGGTGATCCACTGGGAAATGTGCAAGAAATTTAAATTTGACCATACTAACAAATGGTATATGCACAACCCAGCACCTGTCCTAGAAAATGACACGCATAAACTCCTATGGGACTTTAACATACAAACGGATCACCTAATCCCGGCCAGAAGACCAGGCCTTATAATAATCAACAAAAAAAAAAAAAAAAGAGAATTTGCAAAATTGTCGACTTTGTTGTCCCGGCTGACCACAGAATTGTGGTATAAAATGTAATTACTCACATCACGTCTGCGTTTGACCGTCGGGAAAAGAAAAAAAGAGGAATGTGAGTTTGTGGACTCCTTATATGCGAGTAGCGGTAATTTGCATATGAGGAGAAGAGGCTATAAAAAGACCAAATTGGCGAGGCAGGGGGTGTTATTCTTGAGTTAAGAGGAGTTTGCGTGAGTTGCGGAGTCGTGTTACTCTGAAAGTTGGTGCGAGCAGCATAGTTGGCGTGAAGGAGTTCCGACCCCTTTTTTCTTTACAAGCTATTTCGGCGCAAAGAGATCATGGAGTCAGGGCTACTGAGGTTGGGCAAGGATGTTATACCACCTTTTAGTGGAGAAGGTGATGTAGTCGGGTGGATAAAAAAGGTGAAACTGGTAGCTAAGCTACAAAAAGTGCAAGACCTTGCGAGTTTCATTCCACTCTTTCTGCATGGAGATGCATTTGCTCTCTACCTTGAGATAAGCAATGAAGACCAAGTACGGGCAGAACAGATGAGATGAGACTAGTGACGGCATTCACTGAAGGGCCTTTTGAGGCATATGAAAAACTGAAACGATTCAAGTGGACAGGAGAATCAGTCGATGTCTATGCCTATACAATCAAAAGATCAGCTGGACTAGCAGGATACGTAGGGATAGGGCTGGACCATACAGCTAAACTTGCATTCGTCACAGGATTCCCAGATGACGTATCTGTGGCACTACAGCAGTTACCTCACATAGAAAGAATGAACGTTAGCAAGCTGTTACCAACTGCACGGCTATTAGTAAGCAAAAGGATGCAAAAAACTGAGACGGTGGGAGCGAGTGCACAAAGCAATGCATTGAGAAATAAAGCTCAAAAGGGGATGTCAAGCCTTCAGTGCTTTAGATGTCGAGGACCACACTATATTAAAGATTGTACGGAGATACCTAGAGCTAAAGTAATATGCTACAATTGTGGAAAGTTTGGACATATGGCAAGGTATTGTACTCAGATTCAGGGAAACGAGCAAGGGGGAGCTTCTGCGCCAGTAGCTACCCCGGCAACCAACTGAAGGCGCTGTATTGGCCTCTTCCAATAATAAAAGTAGTGGTGAATAACACGATGATGACCGCACTTGTCAATACTGGGTGCACCACCACTTTAATCAATTCCAGACTTATGAGTGGACGCGGTAGATGTGGCACTGTGAAAGCAGTAGATGGGAGGGATATAAAATGTAAAGGAGCCCGAAAAGTGGAGATTAAAGTACGTGGAGTACGAGTAAAAGTGGAAGCAATATTAATGAATCACATCATTGACGGGATCGACGTCATAATTGGAATAGACGTAATCAATGAGATGGGAGGTGTGACTATAAAGAAAGCAGAGGTGAAGTTTGGAGATGTACACTGTGCCGTGGCTGTCCATCGGTTGAATGCTTGCAAAATTGAGGATAAAGACTTTGAAGCAAATTTCGATGGAGAGAAATGGACGGTAAAATGGAAATGGAAGGGAGAGCCACCAGTGTTACAGAATAGAGTGAAATTTTATAAGAACTCATTAGAAAGTGAGAAAAACTCAGAGTTTGAGGAGGAGGTAGAAAGATGGATTGCGGACGGTATCCTTGTACCATGGAAGGGAGAAGGAAAAGGTGTGTTACCATTGATGGCAGTGTTCCAGGCCACAAAGAAGAAAGTTAGGCCAGTGTTAGACTACCGTGAATTAAACCGTTTTGTGGCGTGTCATACCGGGAGCGATATAATAGACGTGTGCGATGAAAAGATGAGAAAGTGGAGACGGTTGGAAGGAGGAACTGCTATTGTGGACCTTATGTCTGCCCACTTACAGCAACATGTAGCAAAGGAACTATGGCAGTACAAGCTGGTCAGCTATAAAAGAAAAACCTATTGCCTGACACGGTTAGGATTTGGACTTAATGTTGCGCCGAAGATTATGGCAGCCGTGTTAAAAACGGCCTTGAAGAAAGGAAGCAAAACAAAAGAGGCCACCGATTCTTACATCGACGATATAATGGTGGATGTAACGAAGGTATCGACAAAAGAGGTTGTGGAACATCTGAAAGGATTTGGGCTAACAGCAAAATCACCACAGTCCTTGGACGGAGGAGCAGCACTGGGTCTTAAGCTTATGAACAAGACGGGAAAGCTGATGTTCAGAAGAGGCAACGAGATCCCAGAGATAGAAGGAGAAATAAGTAGATGGGAGTTATTTTCTATCTGTGGCAAATTTTTGGGGCACTATCCAGTTGCTGGATGGCTGCGACTGGCATGTAGTTATGTAAAAAGAATAGCTAGTGGAGTAGACTGGGAGGACAGAGTTGATTGTAAAACTCTCAAGGTAATACAGGAAATTCTAGTTGATGTAGAAAAGAAAGACCCTGTTACCGGAGCTAGGCACATACCTGAAACAAAAAGAGGAGTGGTGTGGTGTGATGCAAGCAGTATTGCAACAGGCGTGGTCGTGGAGATTGGCGGTTTGGTGGCGGAGGATGCGACATGGTTGAGAAAAAAAAAAGATTATAATCATATTAACGTGGCCGAGTTAGATGCTGTTCTGAAAGGCATCAATTTAGCCATAAAATGGGGATTGAGAGAAATCGAAATAAGAACTAATTCAGCCACGGTACTAAGTTGGGCGACCCCTACAGTGGAGGAGAGTGGAAGAATACGAACAAAGGGTGCTGGAGAAGTGATTGTAAAGCGGAGATTAGGAACACTTGGAGAGTTGATATCTGGATTTAAACTGCAAATAAAGGCAGTATTTGTGCCATCAGAGAGAAACAAGGCAGATGCGCTGACACGGATAAAAAACAGTGGTTAGTTAAGAAAGAAGAGGTCCAGGTATGCTGTCTAGGAATTGGAGAACTAGAAGAGTTGCATGGTATGCACCACATGGGGGGGGGGGAAAGAACGTTATATTTGGTGCGGAAAGTTGATCCACATATAAAACGGGAAGAAGTTCAGAAGGTGGTTAAGAATTGCGTCCGATGTCAATCGATCGATCCCGTTCCAAATATACATGATCCTGGGGAAATTGGGACTTCGAAGAATTGGACAAGATTAGCTATCGACATTACACACTATCGTGGGGGAGCATACTTGTCAATGATTGACTGTGGACCTGCAGAATCAGCATCAGCAGTTGCAGAGGAATTGGAAAAGGTGATGCTTGAACGTGATCCAGTAATGGAGGTGATAATGGACAATGGTACTGTTTTTCGCTCAGAAGTTTTCCAGACAATACTAAAAAAATGGAAGATAAGAAGCTATTACAGGGCAGCTTATAGGCTTGGAGGAAATGGAATAGTGGAGCGACATCATCGGACGGTGAAAGCAATAGCTGAGAGGGGAGGGATATCACCTGAAGAGGCCACATTTTGGTACAACATGGCTCACAAGGTCGGACAGAGAGATGACACTGTGCCGCATAGATCAGTTTTTAACTATGAATGGAGGCACCCGAAAGATACATCCCAAGAAATCGATGAGCAGAGACCAGCCAGAATCCAAATAGGAGAAGAGGTTTGGGTGAAACCACCGAACGCACGATGTACGATGCAATGGGGAAGAGGAGTGATTACTGGTGTACAATCCCCGAACAACTTGAGTGTCGATGGAATGCCACGGCATATTTTAGATTTTAGGCGTGTGGTCCACGTAGGCGATGATGTAAGTGCTGGGCCAGAGGGCAATGAAGATGAACCTGTGGCAATGCAAAGACCGCAGAGAGAACGTGCTGTGCCAATCTGGGCACGAGAATATGTACTGTGAAGTGATCATTAATGATCATGGGGGCGTGTGGTATAAAAAGTAATGGAATAGGTTACTCACATTGCGTCTGCGTTTGACCGTCAGGAAAAGAAAAAAGAGGAATGTGAGTTTGTGGACTCCTTATATGCGAGTAGCGGTAATTTGCATATGAGGAGAAGAGGCTATAAAAAGACCAAATTGGCGAGGCAGGGGGTGTTATTCTGAAAGTGGAGAGCAGACATTGAGTTAAGAGGAGTTGGCATGACTTGCGGAGTCGTGTTACTCTGAAAGTTGGTGCGAGCAGCATAGTTGGCGTGAAGGAGTTCCGACCCCTTTTTTCTTTACAACTGAAAGAATGGGAAAAGAAGAATAAGTACCTCGACCTTGCTAGGGAATTGAAAAAACTATGGAACATGCTGGTGACAATTATACCAATCGTGATTGGTGCTTTGAGCACAGTAACTAAAGGATTAGTAAAGGACGAGTGGAGACCATCCAAACTACTACATTATTGAGAACGGCCAGAATACCGTGAAGAGTCCTGGAGATTTGAGGAGACTTGTTGTCACTCAAACTCCAGTGAAAGATCATCAGCTGACGTTGATGTGAAAAACTCTAATGAGTAAATAATAATAATAATAATAATAATAATAATAATAAGAAGAAGAAGAAGAAGAAGAAGAAGAAGATTCGAATGGCATTGGAGTAAGGCAATTGAGATAGATAGATAGATAGATAGATAGAGATTGAAGAAGAAGAAGAAGAAGAAGAAGAAGAAGAAGAAGAAGAAGAAGAAGAAGAAGAAGTTAATAAGCAGGAGATACAAGACAAGTGTTAACATCAGAACAATAAGAAATGTATTTTCGTTTGTACATTTAGTTGTTGAATAAAAGAAAGAATGTTCTTTTTATGACATGCTATTTCCTTTGATTGTTAGCGTGATGTGGTTCTGGTAGAGGAAGAGCTATTTCCCCCATATGTAGATGTGTGCTTGTGGGATTATGCCATGTCATATATTCAGGTGTCCGAGTTGAAGTGAAGCCAGTGGGTGTACCCAGTGGAAAGTCACACTCGTCTTCTCGGTGGTGAGTTTCTGTCTAACGAGGAGGCTAATTTCACTCATTTTAATACCCTCAGTGTTGTTGTGAAAAGTGGATCAGAAAGCTGTCTTCAGAGAATCGTCTGTAACGCATTTTATTGGCTGGTAATCGGCCAATCGATTCCCTCATAACCTCACATATTGAATGGCGCTGTGCAATGACCAGGTATATTTCTGTACTTTCACTAATTTAGTTCGTGTTACAAAAAAATTACGCGTTCATTTATTCAGGTTTACCTGGAAAAGATTTTCAAGTAATCTTTTTTTGTGTGATTTAAACTAATCTCACCATCAAACTCATCGTAGATTTTCTTACCTTACCCACCCCCAAGAACAAACAATCATTTTACATTTTATTACAGGCTCATTTTTCACATTTTAATTCAATGTAGAATGGTAACCCATTTCCAGAAAAGTTATCGTTGAAAGAGACAAGTAACCATACAAGTCGAATTATTTTAATTTCTGTTTTACTTCGGCGGGGTTGGGAGGGGGAGTCTTTTTAATTCTTGTTCCGGAAATGGATGATCATTCTACATTGAATTAAAATGTAAAAGTGAAACCCCCCTTATGAAATATAAAATAATTTATTTCGAAAAAGATATGTAGTGGAAGGAAAATTTCGTATTTTGGTTTGGCGCGCAAATTAATACGACGCATAATTTCACCCAATCAGGATGACTTATCCTATTCATCCCGGGTCTTCTTTACGGGCAGCAGCAACTTGGGTAAGCTGCCAAACCCAGTCTCTTTGGCTGGAGAACGCCGTCCAGTGCAGACGTCACAATGGTCGTTCTTCAATAGCAGTAGCAGCATGGACACATGAGGGAACCTATCTAATTTATGGATTCCTTGCAAGGAATCCCAGTTGAATATAAATTAGATACATTCAACATGCCTCGCACAGGCACAACTTTATGTCACCTCTAAAATTGGCTATGTCGATGCGATGCTTTTATTCCGCTCACGACACCTAGCTCTCAATTCACCTCTGGGCTACTTTAATGGAGACCTACTCACGCCTCTCCACCAGATGCACAAAAACTACGGTGACTCCAAAGTTCATTTTCCTCCAACTGCAACATGGCTTTCGCTAAACTACAGCGAACACAATCCCTCGCACGTCCGACAACACACGCTGCCATCTCAACCTTCTCAACCTTCTCATAAATTAATTTCGTCTCCTTACTCACAATCTTACTCACCATGAGTCTTGCAGCACAAACCCAAACTACATTTTCCATGCTGCAAATAAAAAACTATTCTAAACACATTTCGACTCTCCGCATCTTACTTCATCATCCTTTCCTTTAATACCTTACAAACTTAGCGAGGGAATTACAAACTTAGTGAGGAAACAACACAACGTACACACACGCACGTTACACCATCTTCCTCGCTAACAACAACAAATTTTCCCTCGTCAATAATAACAATTTCACCACGCCAAAACCTACGGCTAAAGATATTATTGTGAGTTTGAAAGTCTAATTGGTTAAAATCACACACACACACACACACACACACACAATCCCTAACAGATGCACATGTAGAATAAAATTCGAAAAAAACCTTGGAACACATTGAAATTTAAAGCTGACAGAGTAAATCCAGAAGATCAAGTTATATGCAACTTAGCAATAAGACTATCATAGTCTCTAAAGCTGCCCGTGGTGTAATGGTTACCGTCCTAGGAAGTGGACACGACGACACGAGTTCAAATCCTGGCCGAGACTGATTTCATTTCACATAGCACTAATACCCTTGGGAAAGGTATGAATCCAATTATTCTCCCTCCAGCTATGGCAGACTAGGTTCTTCAGCCTTGGTGAGGCAACTAGTCTAGGAGAAGGAAAACTCTGAATTCAAAACCTATTAAACTTCGCTTAAAAATTGACCTTGTGTCACATCCTGCCCGAGCGGAGGGGTTGGATAAATATGATAGTCTCCAAAGCTGCAAATCAAATCTAAAATTTCCGTTGAGAAAACGCAAAGTCATCTATGACATCAGATAACGGAATTTTTCCTATCTACCGGAAACAACGAACTCCCGTATCAACAATAATGTCACCGGTGCGTCGGCGTGTGAAATTTTCTGTTAACAACACAAAGGCCATTTTCGAGAAAATAGCTTTTAACAACGAAGAAAAACAGGTTGCAATTGTAAGTTCCTCTCAACTGTATCCTGATTTATTTCATTATTATTCATATTTAAAGGGAGGTTTCCTGTTTCGCCAATTACCTACGTTGTAGACCATCTGATACGCTGCCCTTCTCGGCTATATAATGGCTGTCACTGAGCACAGACTTCAGTTTGCGACCACGACTTTGGGCTGCCGCCTGGCATTAGTGCTAAATGATTGTTTGCTTACAATGACTCCTTGGCTTCAGGGGGTCGACCCCAGGTCTTTGCCTTTTTGCAGAACTAAATCTATTGCTTAGTAACGGAGGTCACCCAGCAGAAACGAGCAAAGACCAGGAGACAGCTATTAGATGTCACGTTGCTCTGGGTTATGGTCATGTCAGACTGCCAAGAGTAGAGAAACTAGAAGAAACTAAAATGATATGATGCCAGGGAGTGGCCATGTACGAGACTAAAAAAAGGAGAGATGCGCGGAAAAATTACGATGAGGGGATATTATTATTATTATTAGGTTTTTAGGTTTAATGTTTAAGTTGGTTTTGCGTTGGTATTACGTTGGTAACGTTGGTATTTCGTTGGTAACGTTGGTATTTCGTTGGTAGCATTGGTTCTTATCCCCTCGTTAAATGTTGATGGAAAATAAAGGTGGTGGAGAAGAACGAAGACGTCGGTAGGTTTTAAATGAAGGTTTTAATGGCAGCATGAAGTAAGGGGTTTACGCTGGTATGCTACGAGTCTCGTAGTAAAAAAAGAAGGTAGGAAGTTGTTAGAGTGTATCATCTAATTTGTTTTTAACTAGGATCCCTTGGTCTAGAAGAATAGACGCAAGGGGGTCCGTAAACTAGATGGCTCTTCTCGTAGTGGTTGACGCTGCTGCCGCTATTCAAGAACAGACAATAAAAACATCTGTTCCAATTGACGATTTCTGAGGGAGAGAGTTTCGCGGGCTTTCTTCAATTTTTGGTACTGCTAGGAAATATGGTTCGGGCTGAATAGGACATGTCATCCTGATTGGTTGAAAATGTTCGGCGACTCTAACGGTCAAATTAAATTACGCGCCAAACAAAAAATACAAGGTTCTTTCTGCTACAAGTCAATGCATTGAGTTGGCCCTGTATGAGACTTACGAAAGAAGAGATGCGAGGAGAAACTTCGATGAATCAAAGCATTGAGGTGGCTCTGTATGAGACTTGTAGGGGGACATATATTTATGGTAGATATGTTTAGTACCCCAAAATATTATGTTAAAGTTTTATATCTAGAGTTTAGTTTAGTGTTTAGAAAAAGGTAGAATAGACATAATATAGGCATGATATAGGCACATGGATAAAAGTAGTAAATGAATGAAGATATGAAACAAATGAGTAAAGGTTGTGAAACGGCGCAGACAAAAGGAACATTCAAAACAAGGCGACAAACAAAACAAATTTATACACTATAATAAAACAGACATTGATACATTAAAAATAGTCGTGTGTGTATGTGTGTGTGTGTGTGTGTGTGTGTGTGTGTAACTAACACAACTAAACTACAAAAAGGTTAATTAGGAAAACGCCCTATTAAGTTGGATTACATATTTAAAATGTCTATTTCTTTTTGTGGTTCGAAACAGTCGGCTTCTCTGAGGCAGGAAAAAGTCTCATAGTCAATGTATATTGAAAGAATGAATGCTTGCGAGGCCCATCCATGTTGTTGCTTTTTGACGTCTGTTGAGTCACACTGGAGGGAGTGTGTTGCCGCTGCAATGGAAATTGTGAAAAAGAGAAAGTGTGTTTGAAGACGACGTATTTATAGAAAATACGTGTCTTGGAAATGGCTCCAAACGCAGGACGAAATTTACACGTGGAGGTAGTTTTACGCAGGTCACGTGGTTCTACAGGCCAATGGATTTCCCGAGACTGAATATGTGTGCGTCCGCCATCTTTGTTGTGGGAACAAGTAGCATACCGCCCAAATTAAATTATAGGAGTGTAAATTCCTACAGACTCACGAACGAAGCGATGCTAGGAGAATCTACGATGAATCAATGCATTAAAGTGGCCCTGTACGAGACCAACAAAAGTAGAGATGCGAGATGAAACAACGACGAGTCAATGCATTAAAGTGGCCTTGTATGAGACTCAGGAAAGTAGAGATACAAGGAGAAACTACGATGAGGCGATGCATAGAACTGGCCTTACGAGACTAGCTAAAGTAGAGATGCTAGGAGAAACGATAAATCAATGTATTGAGGTGGCTATGTATGAGACTCAAGAAAGAAAAGATGCTAGGAGAATCTACGATGAGTCAATGCATTGCAGTGGCCCTGTACGAGACTAACAAATATAGAGATTCGAGCAGAAACAGTGATGCGTCAGTGCATTGACGTGGCCATGGACGAGACTCGGAAAGTAGAGATTCGAGGAGAAACTACGTTGAAGCAATGCATTGAGGTGGCCCTGTACGAGACAAGCAAATGTAGAGATGCGAGGAGAAATTACGATGAGGTGGCCTTGTACAAGACTAAGAAAAGTAAATATACAAGGAGAAACTACGATGAGTCAAAGCATTGAGGTGGCCATGTAAGATACGAACAAATGTAGAAATTCGAGGAGAAACTATGATTAGTCAATGCACTGAAGTGGCCCTGTACGAGGCTAGCTAATGTAGAGATCCAAGGAGAAACTACAATGAGGCAATGCATTGAAGTGGCCCTGTATGAGACTCACGAAAGAGTAGATGCGAGGAGAAACTACGATATGTCAATGCACTGAAGTGCCCCTGTATGAGACTCATGAAAGAAGAGATACGAGGAGCAACTACGACGAGTCAATGCATTGAGGTGATCATGGATGGGACTAGCAAAAGTAGAGATACGAGGGGAAACTACGATGAGTCAATGCATTGAAGTGACCCTGTACGAGGCTTGCTAATGTAAAGATCCAAAGAGAAACTACGATGAGGCAATGCATTGAGATGTCTCTGTATAAGACTTGTAGGGAATAAGTAAATAAATAAATAAAAATTTAAATTGAATTAAAAAAGAAAATTATTAAAATATGCAGAAAACTCCCAGAGGCCTCTGAAAGGAAAAGGGGACGAAGCATGCATAAAGAAAAAGGGACCTCGAGTCTGGATTCCTGCCTACCCCACCATAAAACAGCAGTGTGCCATATTCTGATGTGCGGGTACTTAAGATAAATCACAGTAATTAGTTGGCATTCTTTCCAGGAGTCAAAGGGAGTAAGACAAACTCCTTTCCATAGGTACCAGCACACTCTTATGAGATGCCTCTCCTGCCAACCAGCAAATGACACAGGATCCAACAGATCACACCTACAGATACAGCATCAACTGATGGCAAGCTCAGCACCAACCTATGATTGGCTCAGCACCAACGAATACCAGAATTCAGCCAATGAGAGCCGCATACAGAGCACCAACTGATAATTGGCTTAGCACCAATCGATGCCAGGATCCAACCAATCACAGCCATAGACAGAGCATGAACCAATGCCAGGATCCAACCAATCACAGCCACAGACACAGCACGAACCCATGCCAGGCTCAGGACCAATCGATGCCAGGATCCAAACAATCACAGCCACAAATATAGGCCCAACCAATGCCAGGATCCAAACAATCACAGCCACAAATATAGGCCCAACCAATGCCAGGATCCAACCAATCACCATCACAGACACAGCACGAACCTATGCCAGGATCCAACTAATTACAGCCACAGACACAGCACCAACCAATGCCAGGATCCAAACAATCACAGCCACAGACACAGCACAAGCCAATGCCAGGATCCAACCAATCACAATCATAGACACAGCACCAACCAATGCCAGACTCAGCATCAATCGATGCCAGGATCCAACCAGCCACAGACATAGCACCAACTAATGCCAGGATCCAACGAATTTCAGCCACAGACACAGCACCAGCCAATGATAGGCTCAGCACCAATCGATGCCAGGATCCAACCAATCACCACCATAGACACAGCACCAACCAATGCCAGAATCCAACTAATCACAGCCACTGACACAGCACCAACCAATGCCAGGATCCAACTAATCACAGCCACAGATACAAGACCTGTAGGGAATGAATAATTAAAAAATACATATATAGGATTTATACTCCTGTATTCTAAAATGGCTATGGTGCCACTTGTTCCCAAAAAAAAGATGGTGGATGTCGGTAAACTAATCAGTCTCGGGAACCTATATGGTAAATAGAGTCACGTGGTTAGAGCTCACACCAACGTCCGCAACTTTGATTTTGTCCCGCGCATTTGGAGCCGACTGCATGACAAGGATTGCCTATATATACTCCCATCTTCCAAGAACTCACTCTCTCACACTATAACTTTCATAGAGAGCACACACACACACTCTCTTACATTTGACTTCCATCAGTCAACCCCACGAAAATGCATACATTCTGCAACCTTTTTCTTTCCTCTTCTGCCTTTTTGGTTGTAGCGTAAATTTCATATACACACACAAAATTCACACTCACATTTTTAAACCAATCAACAAACATTAGAATATTCTAGGAAAATTGGATCCAAACCACAATACACAAAATTCGCGCCCATAGTTTTTTTTTTAACCAATCAAGTACTTTCCCCCCAAAAAACATTCATACCCGTCTTGATCCTCTTAGGAGTTATAAAAAGAAAGCGATGAACCAATTCACCAGTTGGCCGCTAACAACAACGAAACTACGCTACTGGACTGTTCCCTTACTCCACCAAAACCTGAGAGGCGCCACGCTGTCTAGTAAAGACATTCCCATTTCTCCTTACACCAAAGGCGAAAACAACAACAACAACCACATCGGCGAAAGCAACAACAACAACAACATCGGCGAAAGCAACAACAAACACATTGGGGAAAACAACAACAACAACAACAACCCCATCGGCGAAAACAACAACAACAACAACATTGTGAGTTCCTTGGCACAATATTCCAGCGGAATAATAAACTTTTATTTCAAAGTTATTCAGGTTTTGTTTTTGTTTTGTTAGGGAAATTATTTGCGAGGAACACGTACTGTCTCCAAACTTTATTTTATACATTCGACATATCTCGCAATATCCCCGACAGACTTTTTCCCGCCCTGAACACAACCACTGAAATCTCGTCAAACCCCGAAAGAGACAAATAACCAACATGAGAGAAGACACATGCCTTCTTGCACATGTTGCTATATTTCTATATATTGTGACGTGGTATGCCCCTGAGAGGTGAGAAGTAAGATTTAATTTCCCTTCCCCAGCGACTGACCACTGAGGCAGTTAGTATGCAGGTCAAGCTATCTGCACTCCATAACCCCAAGTTGGTTGGACAGAGAAGGGGATATAGGTCATTGTAGTAGCCCGAATGAGTAGCATGACCGGATGAGGTGGAGGAGGAGAAAAGAGGCCAAATGATTGGCCAGAGCCCTTCGCCCCACCAAAAAAATAATGGCTTTTCGTCAGAGAAAATTTGGAAGGGGATCTTTAGTTTTTGGACAGACATTGACAAGAGATCCACGCTAAGTTAGTGAAGCTCCGGGGAAAGAGTGGAACAGAATCTTTGGACGGACGATAACAGTGCCTTCAGCCAGATTCTACAGAATGCCACTCGCCCGTAAAAGAAAGGAATCTGTGAAGTAAACCCTTCGAAAAGCTAAGTACAACTTAAAACTGTTTTTCCTTCAACCCTTCCTAAATATTGAAATTATATGCACTCCCTCAAGTTAAAGGAAGAAAAGTATAAAGAAAAGAAAACAAAAGAAAGAAAGAAGAAAGAAAGAAAAAAAAAAGACAGAGAGACATTTGTTTAAGACTGTCTGCCGGCACCTTAAATATTTGTTTGGACCTGACCTATTAAAATTTTGTTATAGCTTAAATGTTCCCTTATGTTGAACTCTATTCGCTATCTTGTTTATCTGTCGAGTTGCCTTCTTTTGCACATATCTTTTTCAGCTTCATTCGCTTCAATTTATTATCGTTAAATGTCTTATTCGCCTTAAAAACATTATACGGGAAATTAGAATTTCCGACTACAGTGAATAATATTTTGTCTTAACTTAGGAGTTCATGTTTTCCGTTATCCCCCCCGGGGGGGGTAGGAAAACGAAGGGTCTTGGTGGGTATGTGTAACGTGTAATTGGAATCCCCCTTGCCTGCGTCGGGCTGAGTCGAGCCCCAAATTAACCCCCACATTATTTGCCAGTTATCTTATGCCCGAAACAGGAGTCTTGAATAGGACTTATTTTGCGATGGGTCAAGTGCTAGACTACCCCGACGTCACACGTGCGTAAAATAAACTCGCGTTATGAGTAAATATTTTATGCCCCGTTACAATATCGATACCTTACATGAAATACTTAGTCCACATACATTTTATAGTCTACATGACACTTTTAATATTTAGTCTTTTTCCTTAATATCGATGTTAGTACACGCATACACACACGCACACACAGAGGAATATTCAAAAGACCATATTAGAATATTTGTAATGTTTCTTTCTTTCATATATTTCTTGATATATAAATTTAATCTTGTTTGAACTGCTTTGTTTTAAATGTTCTTTTATACGCATTGTTTCATATTGTATAATTCGTTTGCCTTTTCAAATATATACCAACATAAATGGTGGGAGAACAAAACATCACGAACCAATGCCAGGATCCAAACAATCACTGCGACAGACACAGCACCAACCAATGCCAGGATCCAACTAATTACTGACACAGACAGCACCAACCAATGGCAGGATCCAACTAATCAAAGCCACTGACACAGCACCAACCAATGCCAGGATCCAACCAATCACAGCCACAGACACAGCACCAACGAATGCCAGGATCCAAACAATCACCATCACAGACACAGCACCAACTAATGCCAGGATCCAAACTATCACCATTACAGACACAGCACCAACCAATGCCAGGATCCAACTAATTGCAGCCACAGACACAGCACCAACCAATGCCAATATCCAACGAATCATAACCACAGACAGTACCAACCAATATCAGGCTCAGCACCAACTGATGCCTGGATCCAACCAATCACAGCTATGGACACAGTACCGACTGATGTCAGGATTTGGTCATTTACGGTCACAGGCACAGCACCAACTGATGCCAGGATCCAACCAATCACAAATGCACTCTGAAATAGTTCTTATAACAACTAAAATATGGAAATGTTAGCAACAGCCTTTTTCAAGGCTAAAAACATGGAAAGTCACCCTTACAGTCCTTTTCAAGGTTTAATAGTCTTGATTTCCAATTTCGATCCTTTTCTAAGGATCTTTGCAGGTACCACAGGACAGTGATGCAGCATCTAGCCAGATGCCACAGACATTCAGAGTTAAGGATCAGTCCTAAAGCAAACGACACTGCTCAAACTATTATCAGCACTCCAAGGCCACATCAATATACATCCCTAGTTAACTAGTGACTGAATAAACTGGGATATCTATCAACCAATCCAATGTTCCTGCCTCTCTGACCATCTCAAGTTTCCTGACCAATAAGACAATTAGAGAGTAACTTATTGCACATGCATGTACAGACTCTCCAGTGGGGTTACCCAGTAAGCAGTAAGACGTGATTTAGTGAGTTCCTGTTGTGTGACCATCACATTATCTATCTATCTATCTAAAGCACCTTATTTCATCTGGCGAAATTTCCTAACTTTTTTCTCTTTGGCCCTGTCAGAGTGAATGGATAAATGTTAATCAATAAAAAAAAAACAAGCCAGAGGGTCTAAATTATGTGACGCTGCATAAATAATTATCTCAGGAGGAGAGTTTATTTTATGCGCATGTGACGTCGAAGGCAGTCTGGCACTTGACCCTCCGCAAAATAAGCCCTAGTCAAACTCCTATTTCGGGCATATCGTACTGGCAAATAATGTGGTGTTTAATTTGGGGCTAGACTGATCTCCAACGCTGGCGACGGGGTTTCCAATTCACTTTCACGTACCCCCCCCCAAGTCCTTCGTTTTCTAACCCCCTCGGATAACGGAAAGCATGGACATCTAGGTTAAAACAAAATATATTTCACTGTAGTCAAATTTCCAAAATTCCCTTCTAATGTTTTTAAGGCAAATAAGACATTTAGCGAGAATAAATGAAAGCGATACGAAGCTGAAAAAGATATGTGCAAAAGAAGGCAGCTTGATAGATAAACAACATAACCAATAGATTTCAACACAAGGCAGCATTTAAAATGTAACAAAGCTTTAAAAAGCGACGACCAAACGAATAATTATGAGATTCAATAACAGTCCCTTTTTTCTTTTTTCTTTCTTTCTCTTTAAGGTACCGGCTATATTAAACCAGCAGACAGTCTAAAACACAAATGTCTCTCTCTCTCTCTCTCTCTCTCTCTCTCTCAACAGTATTTTTCTTCTTTCTCCCTTTTTTCTTTCTTTCTTTCTTTTTTTTTCTTTTTTTTCTTTTACTTGAGAAAGTATCTTAGTCCACCCTCTAATTTACGGTGGACGAAACCGAGTCCTTTTAGTTTCTCTCTTTCCTTTTCTGAATGCATATAATTCCAATATTTAGGAAGGCTAGAAGGAAAGGCAGTTTAAGTTGTATTTATCTTTTCGAGACTAGTTCTCAGGTTCCTTTCTTTTACAGGCAAGCGGCATTTCTCAAGAATCTGGCTGAGGGTGCCTTTCTGCTATCTTCTGTCCAAAGATTCTGTTCTACTCTTTCCCAGAGCTTGGCTAATTTGGTGTCCATCTCTTGCCAATGTCTGTCCAGAACTAAAAATTATTTTTGCGGGTGAGGGACCTCCTGGAGTTTTGGCTATAAGTCAGCACATCTTTTCATGTCGACTTCTGTCATCAAACTTAAGATCCTTTTCCAAATTTCCTCTGACAAAAAGGTATTATTTTTGGCACTAAAGGCTTTGGCCAATCATTTGGCCTCTTTCTTCTTCCTCTATTTCTCTGGTCGTGCTACTACAATGACCTACATTCCCTTCTCTGTCCAACCGATTATAGGTCATGGAGTGCTGGTAGCTGTTGACCTGCATTCTGACTGTTTTAGTGGTCAGTCCTTGGGGCTTGTTAGTTCAAACGCAGAAGGGTAGGGGAAATTATTCTTACTTTTCCTCTCTCAGTGGCATACCACACCACAATAACAATATATAAACTGGTTAATCAAATTAAAGCATTGCACTGCTGCCAGTACAAAATTGGGTTTGGGCACCTTGACTGGTTTAATGGTGAACAAGCTAGACTAGCAAACCTGCATGACTGAGTTTGAATCTCATTGGGTGCCCCATTCATACAGCCTTGTGCCATATCTAAACAAAAAAGGCTTAGTTAATTACTAATCAAATTCAAACCCTGATAGAGTTAATATCTTTTTCAAGATGTTTGGTTGGATTTTATGGCATATCAACTATTGTTGGCTATTTAATGCCAAATCCTCTTTATATATATATATATATATATATATATTGAATATATGGGATTTGGCTTGGTTTTATGGCATATCAACCATTGTTGGTTATTCAATGCAAAATCCTATTCATACATATATAATGAATATATGGGATTTGGTTTGGCTGGGTTTTATGGCATATCAACCATTATAGATCATTTAATGCCAAATCTTCTTTATACATATATATCAAATATATAGGATTTGGTTTGGTTGAGTTTTATGGCATATCAACCATTGTAGGTTATTTAATGCCAAATCCTCTTTATACATATATCGTAAATATATATGATTTCTAACACATTTTTTAGTGACACACACAGTTAAATGATTAAACAGCTTTTTTTTCTAATAATTCAATTTATAATAAGTAATTTGTTTTCACAGTTTACATGTCAAACAGTTCTATTTGACCCATAGATAGGACCTGATTAGATACTACCGCTCCAGCCAGAGTGAACCTGAGAGCAATGGCAACAAAGGGGTACTCCATATTCTCCAAAGCTCCAGTGCCAGAGCCAATTCATCAGATTGTTTTGTGTCATATCTAGGACACTCGATGGGAAGTGGCTTACCCCTCTGCAGAGATGCAGTTGGTATATACTACAGCCCCAGCCAACTGGGCTGGTATCTGTACAGGTGTGTGCGAGCATAGGTACCATATATGTATATATATATAGAAGTGTGTGATTAGCATTATCAAAAGAATAGCTAAAAACAAGTTAGGAAGGTCAGCTGATCTTGATGAATGATATAATAGAAAGAGAAGGATTTCTTGATGGGGATGAGAGGGTTAGTTTTTAATGTCAATTATAAACAGAGGTCTTATGTGCTATTATGGTCAGAGGTCAATTGACAAGGCTATCATTTTTTTAAAGGTACTTTAGTTGGGGGAAGGAAAAACAGTTTTATTTCCTAGTATTCCAGACTGTATATATTCAAGGAAGCAACCAGGATATAATCCAATCAGTTTGTTGAGGGAGGAGTTGCAACACAGACTAGAGGGTGTCCAAATCGAGAGTAGTAAGCTGCAGTGGATTATCAAGAACAGAAAATTTAGCAGTCAGCTGTTTAAAGACAGAAAATTTCACCTTCCATTCATAATGTGATTGCAACAATTCAGCACCAAAGTCAATCTTTATTAAGTGTCACACATGTCCCCGCCCCTCCCATGTACACAACCAAGAAGAACTTGAAGAGAAAATGAAGAAACAGCAAGTATATTATCAAAATTTGTTTTTGTTTCTTTTTCTTCCTCATGGAGCTGACTTGTGGCTTGTACAGCTTCGATGAAAACTTGAGACCAGCTAATCTTTTCTTAAAAGAAGCTATAGAATGTGAGGTTGAGTCATTTAGCAGGTGAAATTGTGCCAAATGTGATGAATGATTCCCACAAACTATCAAACCAATTAATATTGCAACTATGAGGATCATTGAATAAGTTTCCAGACTTTTTTCGTATGGGCACTTTTATTGATAGTACACACATGAAACTCTAGTCTCCTTTGAAGTAATATCCTCCCCCTGCAATGTACTTGTTGTACCGTTCCAACAACTTCTGGTAGGCCCCATGGAAGTCCTCTTGTGTCAGTGTGTCAATGACCTTCATCACAGCCTCTTTCATCTCCTCAATTGTCTCATAACGACAGCCTCTGAGCTTAGGGAATAACCAAAAGTCATAGAGAGCAGGATGTGGACAATAGGGAGGCTGAGGAACTGTCTTGATGCCCATCTTGGTCAAATAGTCTATGACAAGGATGGAGTTGTGGACTGGTGCATTGTCCTGCTGGAAATGCCACTGACCCAATTTGAAGAGTGCTGGCCTCTTCCGATGGAATCTCTTTCTGAACTCCCTTAAAACCTCAACATAGTAACCCTAACCCTAACCCTAACTCTTTGGCCAATCAACTCTGGTGTATTGACTTCCTTACTCCTCCCACACCTCTCATGATCCCTCACAGACTCCCTGCCTTCCTTGAATCTCTTATGCCACTCAAAAACTGATGCTCGATTCATGCAAGATGGTCCAAAAGCATTCTGAAGCATTCCATATGTTTCTGTAGCATTTCTTCCAAGTTTAAAACAGAATTTTATGGCATATCGTTCTTCTAAAGTGTCCTCACGTCAAGATTGCATTTTTGGAATTCATCAGCTGTGACAATGTGGCTTTAGTAGGTTGTATTCCAATTGCCACTGTAGCTGTTCATTTGAAGCTGAAATCATAAAAATTGGTCAGTCATCTCATAAGATGTATAGCAATAACATACTGAATTTTCAAGAGTCTACAACAATTCTAAATGCCTGTACAAAAATCTTATGGGAATCTTATTGAAAGCACCACATAAGTATGAAGTGATTACCTGGTTAATATGATGTTAAACTACATTTATAAATAGGCACTTAAAACATTGATATTACAACTAAGTCTTAAATGTTTACCTGTTTAAAATTACTGTGAATTTTATCAATACATTGGCACTTAAAACATTGATATTACAACTAAGTCTGAAGTGTTTACTTGTTTAAAATGATTGTGAACCTTATGCAATATGCTGACTTAGCTGGTGACGTGGGTGAACTTAACAGATTCAATGCGGTCACAAGATAACATCAACAAAGTGGGTCACAGGAAAGAGAAGATAAAGGAGGATGGCAAAGAATATAATTCATTGCCTATGGATAGAGTGACAGATATTTCCGTTCGCAGATAAGATCAACAAATTACAGGAAGAAAACCTGAAAGTATGTAAGTTCTGATAACCAGCCATAAACAGAAAATATGTGGGACTTGAAAGACAATATAAGGTCTGCAATTTTGGACTGAAGGAGAGATCTGCGAGGAAAGATCCACTAGGATAAATCTGCTGGTCTCTCAAGCGGAGGGGGAGATCCGCTGGTCTCTCAAACAAAGAGGAGAGATCTGCTGGTCACTCAAGTAAACCAGCCCTCACACTACTTCACAAAAAAGATCCCCATCACAGAAGAAAGAAAAGTGTGAACTCTCTCTGACTGTATTCCTACTTCACACAAACGTTGTCATCGAAGAACAAAAATATAAATTATATCTTTATATATCTACGAGTCCTTCGTTGTTTGTCAAGCAGTGCAATATGCAACACTTATCAATACATTGGCTCTTAAAACATTGATATTGCAACAAAGTATGAAGTGTTTACCTGTTTAAAATGATTGACAACTTTATTAATACATTGGCTCTTAAAACATTGAGATCGCTACTAAGTCTTAAATGTTTAACTGTCTAAAATGATTGTGAATTTTATCAATACATTTGCATCTAAAACATTGATATTACAACTAAGTGTGGAATGTTTACCTGTTTAAAATGATAGTGAACTTTGTTAATACATTGGCTCTTAAAACATTAATATTGTAACTTAGCCTGAAGTATTTATGTGTTTAAATTGGTTTAGAGAAATATTGAATTGAAATGAGAGAACTAAGTGCAAATCATTTGTATTATGAATAATTACCTGAAGCTGAAATTGTTTACACTTAATTCTTATTGAATAGATATAGTTTCTTGAAAAACATAATTGCTTGCAAAAAAAAAAAAAAAAACCAAACCAAAAAACAAACAAAATAACAAACTCTGAATTGGGCTGTAAATAACCCAACAAAGGTTGACCAATGAATCAACCAAGAACACAAGACATGTCACATCTCAAGGCCTCCTGTCTTGTCATAAATAGATATCCCTGTCTCCTCACAAATGAAAAGAAAGGTAGATGTTCAATATTTACTTTAATATCATATAATGTAATATATAGGGCATCCAATGAGGACCCAACTCACCACTATGTGGTTATTGGTCTATAAGACTACCTTCTAACCAGTGCTCAATTCATACATAACTTTTTATGGAAGGGTAGAGCAAAGAAAACACAGAAGAGAGGATGCAGTGAAAAATATTCTGTATTCCATGTTGCCATTTACTAAGCTTAGCCAAAGTTTGACACAAGGTTGAGAATTAGCGGCACCCGGTGAGAATCAAACTCACAAGCAATGATCCACTAGTTTAGATCTTTGACCATTATGCTATTTGAGACGCTGTAAAAACCTAAATGAGGGTTTAGCACATGGCTAAATAGAGCAGCCATTGAGGATTCAACTCAGCATGTAGTAATTCATCTATAAGACCACCTTCTTAACCATCCCTGACAATATAATTCTTTATATAGGCTATCGATTATATGGAAATCAGACCTAACCGATAAAATGAAACGCAGTTTCTTCCAGGCAGCGATCACATCGATTCTGCTATATGGCTGCACTACATGGACTCTAACAAAACGGCTGGAGAAGAAGCTAGACGGCAATTACACAAGAATGCTACGTGCAATCTTGAACAAGTCCTGGCGGCAACACCCCACAAGACACCAACTGTACAGCCACCTGCCCCCTATCACGAAAACTATTCAAGTTAGATGAACCAGACATGCAGGACACTGCTGGAGAAGCAGGGACGAAGTCATAAGAGATGTACTCTTATGGACCCCCACACATGGCCGTGCAAAAGCAGGACGACCAGCACGAACATACATTCAGCAGCTATGTGAGGCTACGGGATGTTGTCCTGAAGACCTACCTAGGGCGATGAACGATAGGGAGGAGTGGAGAGAGAGGGTCAGGGATATCCGTGCTACCAGCGTGATATGATGATGAGATGATGATGGAGGTATAAACATTACACGGCAATCACCATAGAAGTCTCACTCACCAATAAATCTTTTCTTTCTTCCTTTCTTAGTCATTTTCATTTTTCTTTGTTTTTTGATTACAAGTCTATTTACATTACTCTTTCTTTCTTTCTTTCTTTCTTTCTTCCCACACTTTATCTTTTTTCTTTTTAAAGTAACACCACTTTCTTTCTTCCTTTCTTTCTTTCTTAATATCACCAAACATTTTTTCTTTGTTTGTTTGTTTGTTTCTTTCTTTCTTTCTTTCTTTCTTTCTCCCATTATTTTTCTTTTATTCTACTCACAATTTCTTCCTTTCTTAATATCTTCCAAAACTTACATTCTTGTAAATTGAATTACTGTGAACAGAAAATCCGGCAAACACTTGAATGTGACATATGAAACCGCTGGACAGCTGTTTTGACTTTATTAGGTCTCATCAGCAGTGTATATCATGATCTCTCCCTCTGGAGATTGAACCAGCAACCATAGAATACAGAGCTGGAACTCTAACACTGGGCTTCCAGTTAATTTGGCATCGCTTGTGTGTGATGTGGATTGGCGGCTCAGTGGTAAAGGTTCCATATGTTGTGTGCAAGTGTTTGGCAGATTTTCTGGTCATAGTAATTCAATTTACCAAATAATTCTTCTTTGCACCTCTGCAGAGGGGTAAGACCCCCAGTCCCCAACGAGTGTCCCGGATATGACACTAAACAATCTGATGATGAGGTTCCAGTGATGCTGGGGCTTTGAGGAACGCAGAGTACCCCTTCATTGCCATTGCTCCCAGGTCCACTTTGGCCCGGCATGGTAGCATCTGATTGGGCCCTATCTAAGGGTTAAATAGAACTAACGGCATACTTATGCTAAACTGAATTGTTTGACTAAACTGAATAGTTTGAAATAGAAATGTTTTTGACAATTAAACTGTACTTACATTTAAACTGCGTACTTATGCTAAACTAAATTATTTGAAATGGAACTGTTTTTTGACATTGAAACCCTACTTACACTAAACTGATTTGTTTAATATAGAACTGTTTTGACATTTAACTGTGTGTTAACAAAATCTGTACTATACTAAACTGAATTTGCTGAATTAAAACTGCTTGAATAAACTGAATAGCTTGAAATAGAAATGTTTTTCATAATTAAACTGTACTTACATTTAAACTGCGTACTTATCCTAAACTGAATTGTTTGAAATAGAACTATTTTCATAAACTGTACTTATTGACAATTAAACTGTGTACCTCATGCTAAACTGAACTGTTTGAAATAGAACTGACTATTTGCATAAAAACAGATTTGGCATTAAATAACCTACAAAGGTTGATATGCTATAAAACCTAAACAACCAACCAACCAACCTAATTCTTCTACTTAAATAAGAAAATGTACATCACTTTCATTCTTTCTCATTCCCTTTTCAAATTTAATACATATCCATGAATTTATATTTAATATGCCTGTAGTTGTCCTATTCTTTTCTGAAAGTGCAGAAATAATTATGTAAATGTAATGCTGATAATGTAATTACAATTTTCATGAGTGTAGCTTGTTCGTAAATTAACAAGTTTCAATTCGTTTACCTTATGAATCTGACAAATGTAAGGGAGATAATAAAGTTAGACTTGATGAAATAAAGTTGTTATATTTTATAAAATAAGTTATTATTTAGTAGTTATTATTTATCAATTCGCGAAATGAATCAATAATAATTACTAGAATAAATTTGTAATTAGCTGAAGTTTGTACTAATTACTAGAATAAATTTGTAATATCTTATTGAATAAATTTGTATTTAGTAGAAGTTTATATCAATTAATAGCGTAAATCCATAATAATTAGTAGAATAAATTTGTATCATTTTGTGGAATGAGTTCATAATCAGAAGAATGAATTTTTCATTAGTAAAGTTTATATTACTAGAAGAAATTATAAATAAATCTATATTACTTTGTGGAATAAATTTCAAGTATTTTGCTTGGTTTCCTTTGGTTTTATGGCATATAAGCCATAGTATGTTATTTCATGCCAAATCCTGTTTTTAAATAGATATCAAATATAACAATTTGTAAACATGTTTTGTAGATACACACAGTTAAATGATTAAACAATTCTATTTCTAACAATTCAGTTTAGCACGAGTATTGCTATGTATCCGTAACAATTCAATTAAACAGCAGTCATTTGTTTATACACAGTTAAATGATAAAACAGTTCTATTTCTAATAATTTAGCATAAGTCAACAAAGTTAAATGGTTCCGAGTATTGCTATGTATCACTAACAATTCAATTAAACAGCAGTCATTTGTTTATACACAGTTAAATGATAAAACAGTTCTATTTCTAACAATTTAGCATAAGTCAACAAAGTTAAATGGTTCCAAGTATTGCTATGTATCACTAACAATTCAATTAAACAGCAGTCATTTCCTTAAACCCAGTTAAATGATCAAACAGTTCTATTTCAAACAATTCAACTTAGCATAAGTCATTTGTTTGCAATCAGTTTAAATGTCAAACAGTTATATTTTACCTATCTACAATAATTACTGACTCATCTGATGCATAAGGACATTATGCAAGGGAGATAACTCATATCTACTAAGACGCAGACACATTATTTCCACAATACTTTTGCGCAGTGTTTCTCAACTGGGTCCATGCGACCCCCATCTCCAAGGATAAAGATTATTAAAACTGTTGAATTTCAAGGGAGCGTTTAGTGTGCTATTTTTAATTATCATATTAATCGATGTGTGCAATTTAATTTGTCTTTTTTTAATCATATAAATAAACAATGCATGACGTAATAAATTTTTTAAAATCATATTATTACATAATGTAGCTTTCCAAGAAAAATAATAAACACTTTTATATTTATTTTAAATTCATTTACATCCACTTTATTGCATACAGGTCGAATTTTTTAGTCGTAGAAGTCTGTGATCATATCTCAAAATGTTCCATGTAGATCCCTGAGGTGAAGAACATTTTAGCAGGGTGAATAAATGTATAACAGAAGGGTAGATAATATTACGATTCATACAAAAATGGCAGTTGAGGTTGTAGAGTTCTGTTGCTTCTTGTTATATTAAAAGGAAGAACAAATGAGTCGATGAAGATATTGATAGTTTTCAATTTGGAGGTTTTATTAACAGCTTGAGACAAAAGGAACACTTGTTCTGTAAGTTGCAGGAAGAGAAAACGGTTGTAAATGATAGAGCCGGTATTAAGACGCTGTCGTCAGGACAAGAATTAAAATGCTGGAGTTAAAGCAGGAGTTGAAATGCTGTCGTCAGGACAGGGATTAAATTGCTGGAGTTAAAGCAGGAGTTGAAATGCTGTCGTTAGGACAGGGATTAAATTGCTGCAGTTAAAGCAGGAGTTGAAATGCTGTCGTCAGGACAGGGATTAAATTGCTGGAGTTAAAGCAGGAGTTGAAATGCTGTCGTTAGGACAGGGATTAAATTGCTGCAGTTAAAGCAGGAGTTGAAATGCTGTCGTCAGGACAGGGATTAAATTGCTGGAGTTAAAGCAGGAGTTGAAATGCTGTCGTTAGGACAGGGATTAAATTGCTGCAGTTAAAGCAGGAGTTGAAATGCTGTCGTCAGGACAGGGATTAAATTGCTGGAGTTAAAGCAGGAGTTGAAATGCTGTCGTCAGGACAGGGATTAAATTGCTGGAGTTAAAGCAGGAGTTGAGATGCTGTCATCAGGACAGGGATTAAATTGCTGAAGTTAAAGCAGGAGTTGAGATGCTGTCGTTAGGACAGGGATTAAATTGCTGCAGTTAAAGCAGGAGTTGAAATGCTGTCGTCAGGACAGGGATTAAATTGCTGGAGTTAAAGCAGGAGTTGAAATGCTGTCGTCAGGACAGGGATTAAATTGCTGCAGTTAAAGAAGGAGTTGAGATGCTGTCGTCAGGACAGGGATTACATTGCTGAAGTTAAAGCAGGAGTTGAAATGCTGTCGTCAGGACAGGGATTAAATTGCTGAAGTTAAAGCAGGAGTTGAAATGCTGTCGTCAGGACAGGGATTAAATTGCTGCAGTTAAAGCAGGAGTTGAGATGCTGTCGTTAGGACAGGGATTGAATTGCTGGAGTTAAAGCAGGAGTTGAGATGCTGTCGTTAGGACAGGGATTAAATTGCTGCAGTTAAAGCAGGAGTTGAAATGCTGTCGTCAGGACAGGGATTAAATTGCTGCAGTTAAAGCAGGAGTTGAGATGCTGTCGTTAGGACAGGGATTAAATTGCTGCAGTTAAAGCAGGAGTTGAAATGCTGTCGTCAGGACAGGGATTAAATTGCTGCAGTTAAAGCAGGAGTTGAAATGCTGTCGTCAGGACAGGGATTAAATTGCTGCAGTTAAAGCAGGAGTTGAGATGCTGTCGTTAGGACAGGGATTAAATTGCTGCAGTTAAAGCAGGAGTTGAGATGCTGTCGTCAGGACAGGGATTAAATTGCTGCAGTTAAAGCAGGAGTTGAAATGCTGTCGTCAGGACAGGGATTAAATTGCTGCAGTTAAAGCAGGAGTTGAAATGCTGTCGTCAGGACAGGGATTAAATTGCTGGAGTTAAAGCAGGAGTTGAGATGCTGTCGTCAGGACAGGGATTAAATTGCTGGAGTTAAAGCAGGAGTTGAGATGCTGTCGTCAGGACAGGGATTAAATTGCTGCAGTTAAAGCAGGAGTTGAAATGCTGTCGTTAGGACAGGGATTAAATTGCTGCAGTTAAAGCAGGAGTTGAGATGCTGTCGTCAGGACAGGGATTAAATTGCTGGAGTTAAAGCAGGAGTTGAGATGCTGTCGTCAGGACAGGGATTAAATTGCTGCAGTTAAAGCAGGAGTTGAAATGCTGTCGTCAGGACAGGGATTAAATTGCTGCAGTTAAAGCAGGAGTTGAAATGCTGTCGTCAGGACAGGGATTAAATTGCTGGAGTTAAAGCAGGAGTTGAGATGCTGTCGTCAGGACAGGGATTAAATTGCTGCAGTTAAAGCAGGAGTTGAAATGCTGTCGTCATGACAGGGATTAAATTGCTGCAGTTAAAGCAGGAGTTGAAATGCTGTCGTCAGGACAGGGATTAAATTGCTGGAGTTAAAGCAGGAGTTGAGATGCTGTCGTCAGGACAGGGATTAAATTGCTGGAGTTAAAGCAGGAGTTGAGATGCTGTCGTCAGGACAGGGATTAAATTGCTGCAGTTAAAGCAGGAGTTGAGATGCTGTCGTCAGGACAGGGATTAAATTGCTGCAGTTAAAGCAGGAGTTGAAATGCTGTCGTCAGGACAGGGATTAAATTGCTGGAGTTAAAGCAGGAGTTGAGATGCTGTCGTCAGGACAGGGATTAAATTGCTGCAGTTAAAGCAGGAGTTGAGATGCTGTCGTTAGGACAGGGATTAAATTGCTGCAGTTAAAGCAGGAGTTGAAATGCTGTCGTCAGGACAGGGATTAAATTGCTGGAGTTAAAGCAGGAGTTGAGATGCTGTCGTCAGGACAGGGATTAAATTGCTGCAGTTAAAGCAGGAGTTGAGATGCTGTCGTTAGGACAGGGATTAAATTGCTGCAGTTAAAGCAGGAGTTGAGATGCTGTCGTTAGGACAGGGATTAAATTGCTGCAGTTAAAGCAGGAGTTGAGATGCTGTCGTCAGGACAGGGATTAAATTGCTGGAGTTAAAGCAGGAGTTGAAATGCTGTCGTCAGGACAGGGATTAAATTGCTGCAGTTAAAGCAGGAGTTGAGATGCTGTCGTCAGGACAGGGATTAAATTGCTGCAGTTAAAGCAGGAGTTGAAATGCTGTCGTCAGGACAGGGATTAAATTGCTGCAGTTAAAGCAGGAGTTGAAATGCTGTCGTCAGGACAGGGATTAAATTGCTGGAGTTAAAGCAGGAGTTGAGATGCTGTCGTCAGGACAGGGATTAAATTGCTGCAGTTAAAGCAGGAGTTGAAATGCTGTCGTTAGGACAGGGATTAAATTGCTGCAGTTAAAGCAGGAGTTGAGATGCTGTCGTCAGGACAGGGATTAAATTGCTGCAGTTAAAGCAGGAGTTGAGATGCTGTCGTTAGGACAGGGATTAAATTGCTGCAGTTAAAGCAGGAGTTGAAATGCTGTCGTCAGGACAGGGATTAAATTGCTGCAGTTAAAGCAGGAGTTGAGATGCTGTCGTCAGGACAGGGATTAAATTGCTGGAGTTAAAGCAGGAGTTGAGATGCTGTCGTCAGGACAGGGATTAAATTGCTGCAGTTAAAGCAGGAGTTGAGATGCTGTCGTCAGGACAGGGATTAAATTGCTGCAGTTAAAGCAGGAGTTGAAATGCTGTCGTCAGGACAGGGATTAAATTGCTGCAGTTAAAGCAGGAGTTGAAATGCTGTCGTCAGGACAGGGATTAAATTGCTGCAGTTAAAGCAGGAGTTGAAATGCTGTGGTTAGGACAGGGATTAAATTGCTGCAGTTAAAGCAGGAGTTGAAATGCTGTCGTCAGGACAGGGATTAAATTGCTGCAGTTAAAGCAGGAGTTGAAATGCTGTCGTCAGGACAGGGATTAAATTGCTGCAGTTAAAGCAGGAGTTGAAATGCTGTGGTTAGGACAGGGATTAAATTGCTGCAGTTAAAGCAGGAGTTGAGATGCTGTCGTCAGGACAGGGATTAAATTGCTGCAGTTAAAGCAGGAGTTGAAATGCTGTCGTTAGGACAGGTATTAAATTGCTGCAGTTAAAGCAGGAGTTGAGATGCTGTCGTCAGGACAGGGATTAAATTGCTGCAGTTAAAGCAGGAGTTGAGATGCTGTCGTTAGGACAGGGATTAAATTGCTGCAGTTAAAGCAGGAGTTGAGATGCTGTCGTCAGGACAGGGATTAAATTGCTGCAGTTAAAGCAGGAGTTGAAATGCTGTCGTCAGGACAGGGATTAAATTGCTGCAGTTAAAGCAGGAGTTGAAATGCTGTCGTTAGGACAGGGATTAAATTGCTGCAGTTAAAGCAGGAGTTGAAATGCTGTCGTTAGGACAGGGATTAAATTGCTGCAGTTAAAGCAGGAGTTGAGATGCTGTCGTCAGGACAGGGATTAAATTGCTGCAGTTAAAGCAGGAGTTGAAATGCTGTCGTCAGGACAGGGATTAAATTGCTGGAGTTAAAGCAGGAGTTGAGATGCTGTCGTCAGGACAGGGATTAAATTGCTGGAGTTAAAGCAGGAGTTGAAATGCTGTCGTCAGGACAGGGATTAAATTGCTGCAGTTAAAGCAGGAGTTGAAATGCTGTCGTCAGGACAGGGATTAAATTGCTGCAGTTAAAGCAGGAGTTGAAATGCTGTCGTCAGGACAGGGATTACATTGCTGAAGTTAAAGCAGGAGTTGAAATGCTGTCGTCAGGACAGGGATTAAATTGCTGAAGTTAAAGCAGGAGTTGAAATGCTGTCGTCAGGACAGGGATTAAATTGCTGCAGTTAAAGCAGGAGTTGAGATGCTGTCGTTAGGACAGGGATTGAATTGCTGGAGTTAAAGCAGGAGTTGAGATGCTGTCGTTAGGACAGGGATTAAATTGCTGCAGTTAAAGCAGGAGTTGAAATGCTGTCGTCAGGACAGGGATTAAATTGCTGCAGTTAAAGCAGGAGTTGAGATGCTGTCGTTAGGACAGGGATTAAATTGCTGCAGTTAAAGCAGGAGTTGAAATGCTGTCGTCAGGACAGGGATTAAATTGCTGCAGTTAAAGCAGGAGTTGAAATGCTGTCGTCAGGACAGGGATTAAATTGCTGCAGTTAAAGCAGGAGTTGAGATGCTGTCGTTAGGACAGGGATTAAATTGCTGCAGTTAAAGCAGGAGTTGAGATGCTGTCGTCAGGACAGGGATTAAATTGCTGCAGTTAAAGCAGGAGTTGAAATGCTGTCGTCAGGACAGGGATTAAATTGCTGCAGTTAAAGCAGGAGTTGAAATGCTGTCGTCAGGACAGGGATTAAATTGCTGGAGTTAAAGCAGGAGTTGAGATGCTGTCGTCAGGACAGGGATTAAATTGCTGGAGTTAAAGCAGGAGTTGAGATGCTGTCGTCAGGACAGGGATTAAATTGCTGCAGTTAAAGCAGGAGTTGAAATGCTGTCGTTAGGACAGGGATTAAATTGCTGCAGTTAAAGCAGGAGTTGAGATGCTGTCGTCAGGACAGGGATTAAATTGCTGGAGTTAAAGCAGGAGTTGAGATGCTGTCGTCAGGACAGGGATTAAATTGCTGCAGTTAAAGCAGGAGTTGAAATGCTGTCGTCAGGACAGGGATTAAATTGCTGCAGTTAAAGCAGGAGTTGAAATGCTGTCGTCAGGACAGGGATTAAATTGCTGGAGTTAAAGCAGGAGTTGAGATGCTGTCGTCAGGACAGGGATTAAATTGCTGCAGTTAAAGCAGGAGTTGAAATGCTGTCGTCAGGACAGGGATTAAATTGCTGCAGTTAAAGCAGGAGTTGAAATGCTGTCGTCAGGACAGGGATTAAATTGCTGGAGTTAAAGCAGGAGTTGAGATGCTGTCGTCAGGACAGGGATTAAATTGCTGGAGTTAAAGCAGGAGTTGAGATGCTGTCGTCAGGACAGGGATTAAATTGCTGCAGTTAAAGCAGGAGTTGAGATGCTGTCGTCAGGACAGGGATTAAATTGCTGCAGTTAAAGCAGGAGTTGAAATGCTGTCGTCAGGACAGGGATTAAATTGCTGGAGTTAAAGCAGGAGTTGAGATGCTGTCGTCAGGACAGGGATTAAATTGCTGCAGTTAAAGCAGGAGTTGAGATGCTGTCGTTAGGACAGGGATTAAATTGCTGCAGTTAAAGCAGGAGTTGAAATGCTGTCGTCAGGACAGGGATTAAATTGCTGGAGTTAAAGCAGGAGTTGAGATGCTGTCGTCAGGACAGGGATTAAATTGCTGCAGTTAAAGCAGGAGTTGAGATGCTGTCGTTAGGACAGGGATTAAATTGCTGCAGTTAAAGCAGGAGTTGAGATGCTGTCGTTAGGACAGGGATTAAATTGCTGCAGTTAAAGCAGGAGTTGAGATGCTGTCGTCAGGACAGGGATTAAATTGCTGGAGTTAAAGCAGGAGTTGAAATGCTGTCGTCAGGACAGGGATTAAATTGCTGCAGTTAAAGCAGGAGTTGAGATGCTGTCGTCAGGACAGGGATTAAATTGCTGCAGTTAAAGCAGGAGTTGAAATGCTGTCGTCAGGACAGGGATTAAATTGCTGCAGTTAAAGCAGGAGTTGAAATGCTGTCGTCAGGACAGGGATTAAATTGCTGGAGTTAAAGCAGGAGTTGAGATGCTGTCGTCAGGACAGGGATTAAATTGCTGCAGTTAAAGCAGGAGTTGAAATGCTGTCGTTAGGACAGGGATTAAATTGCTGCAGTTAAAGCAGGAGTTGAGATGCTGTCGTCAGGACAGGGATTAAATTGCTGCAGTTAAAGCAGGAGTTGAGATGCTGTCGTTAGGACAGGGATTAAATTGCTGCAGTTAAAGCAGGAGTTGAAATGCTGTCGTCAGGACAGGGATTAAATTGCTGCAGTTAAAGCAGGAGTTGAGATGCTGTCGTCAGGACAGGGATTAAATTGCTGGAGTTAAAGCAGGAGTTGAGATGCTGTCGTCAGGACAGGGATTAAATTGCTGCAGTTAAAGCAGGAGTTGAGATGCTGTCGTCAGGACAGGGATTAAATTGCTGCAGTTAAAGCAGGAGTTGAAATGCTGTCGTCAGGACAGGGATTAAATTGCTGCAGTTAAAGCAGGAGTTGAAATGCTGTCGTCAGGACAGGGATTAAATTGCTGCAGTTAAAGCAGGAGTTGAAATGCTGTGGTTAGGACAGGGATTAAATTGCTGCAGTTAAAGCAGGAGTTGAAATGCTGTCGTCAGGACAGGGATTAAATTGCTGCAGTTAAAGCAGGAGTTGAAATGCTGTCGTCAGGACAGGGATTAAATTGCTGCAGTTAAAGCAGGAGTTGAAATGCTGTGGTTAGGACAGGGATTAAATTGCTGCAGTTAAAGCAGGAGTTGAGATGCTGTCGTCAGGACAGGGATTAAATTGCTGCAGTTAAAGCAGGAGTTGAAATGCTGTCGTTAGGACAGGTATTAAATTGCTGCAGTTAAAGCAGGAGTTGAGATGCTGTCGTCAGGACAGGGATTAAATTGCTGCAGTTAAAGCAGGAGTTGAGATGCTGTCGTTAGGACAGGGATTAAATTGCTGCAGTTAAAGCAGGAGTTGAGATGCTGTCGTCAGGACAGGGATTAAATTGCTGCAGTTAAAGCAGGAGTTGAAATGCTGTCGTCAGGACAGGGATTAAATTGCTGCAGTTAAAGCAGGAGTTGAAATGCTGTCGTTAGGACAGGGATTAAATTGCTGCAGTTAAAGCAGGAGTTGAAATGCTGTCGTTAGGACAGGGATTAAATTGCTGCAGTTAAAGCAGGAGTTGAGATGCTGTCGTCAGGACAGGGATTAAATTGCTGCAGTTAAAGCAGGAGTTGAAATGCTGTCGTCAGGACAGGGATTAAATTGCTGGAGTTAAAGCAGGAGTTGAGATGCTGTCGTCAGGACAGGGATTAAATTGCTGGAGTTAAAGCAGGAGTTGAAATGCTGTCGTCAGGACAGGGATTAAATTGCTGCAGTTAAAGCAGGAGTTGAAATGCTGTCGTCAGGACAGGGATTAAATTGCTGCAGTTAAAGCAGGAGTTGAAATGCTGTCGTCAGGACAGGGATTAAATTGCTGCAGTTAAAGCAGGAGTTGAAATGCTGTGGTTAGGACAGGGATTAAATTGCTGCAGTTAAAGCAGGAGTTGAGATGCTGTCGTCAGGACAGGGATTAAATTGCTGCAGTTAAAGCAGGAGTTGAAATGCTGTCGTTAGGACAGGTATTAAATTGCTGCAGTTAAAGCAGGAGTTGAGATGCTGTCGTCAGGACAGGGATTAAATTGCTGCAGTTAAAGCAGGAGTTGAGATGCTGTCGTTAGGACAGGGATTAAATTGCTGCAGTTAAAGCAGGAGTTGAAATGCTGTCGTCAGGACAGGGATTAAATTGCTGCAGTTAAAGCAGGAGTTGAAATGCTGTCGTCAGGACAGGGATTAAATTGCTGCAGTTAAAGCAGGAGTTGAAATGCTGTCGTTAGGACAGGGATTAAATTGCTGCAGTTAAAGCAGGAGTTGAAATGCTGTCGTTAGGACAGGGATTAAATTGCTGCAGTTAAAGCAGGAGTTGAGATGCTGTCGTCAGGACAGGGATTAAATTGCTGCAGTTAAAGCAGGAGTTGAAATGCTGTCGTCAGGACAGGGATTAAATTGCTGCAGTTAAAGCAGGAGTTGAGATGCTGTCGTCAGGACAGGGATTAAATTGCTGGAGTTAAAGCAGGAGTTGAAATGCTGTCGTCAGGACAGGGATTAAATTGCTGCAGTTAAAGCAGGAGTTGAAATGCTGTCGTCAGGACAGGGATTAAATTGCTGCAGTTAAAGCAGGAGTTGAAATGCTGTCGTCAGGACAGGGATTAAATTGCTGCAGTTAAAGCAGGAGTTAAAATGCTGTCGTCAGGACAGGGATTAAATTGCTGGAGTTAAAGTAGGAGTTGAAATGCTGTCGTCAGGACAGGGATTAAATTGCTGGAGTTAAAGCAGGAGTTGAGATGCTGTCGTCAGGACAGGGATTAAATTGCTGCAGTTAAAGCAGGAGTTGAAATGCTGTCGTTAGGACAGGGATTAAATTGCTGCAGTTAAAGCAGGAGTTGAGATGCTGTCGTCAGGACAGGGATTAAATTGCTGCAGTTAAAGCAGGAGTTGAGATGCTGTCGTTAGGACAGGGATTAAATTGCTGCAGTTAAAGCAGGAGTTGAAATGCTGTCGTCAGGACAGGGATTAAATTGCTGGAGTTAAAGCAGGAGTTGAGATGCTGTCGTCAGGACAGGGATTAAATTGCTGCAGTTAAAGCAGGAGTTGAAATGCTGTCGTCAGGACAGGGATTAAATTGCTGCAGTTAAAGCAGGAGTTGAAATGCTGTCGTCAGGACAGGGATTAAATTGCTGCAGTTAAAGCAGGAGTTGAAATGCTGTCGTCAGGACAGGGATTAAATTGCTGCAGTTAAAGCAGGAGTTGAAATGCTGTCGTCAGGACAGGGATCAAATTGCTGGAGTTAAAGCAGGAGTTGAGATGCTGTCGTCAGGACAGGGATTAAATTGCTGCAGTTAAAGCAGGAGTTGAAATGCTGTCGTTAGGACAGGGATTAAATTGCTGCAGTTAAAGCAGGAGTTGAGATGCTGTCGTCAGGACAGGGATTAAATTGCTGCAGTTAAAGCAGGAGTTGAGATGCTGTCGTTAGGACAGGGATTAAATTGCTGCAGTTAAAGCAGGAGTTGAAATGCTGTCGTCAGGACAGGGATTAAATTGCTGGAGTTAAAGCAGGAGTTGAGATGCTGTCGTCAGGACAGGGATTAAATTGCTGGAGTTAAAGCAGGAGTTGAGATGCTGTCGTCAGGACAGGGATTAAATTGCTGCAGTTAAAGCAGGAGTTGAGATGCTGTCGTCAGGACAGGGATTAAATTGCTGCAGTTAAAGCAGGAGTTGAAATGCTGTCGTCAGGACAGGGATTAAATTGCTGCAGTTAAAGCAGGAGTTGAAATGCTGTCGTTAGGACAGGGATTAAATTGCTGCAGTTAAAGCAGGAGTTGAAATGCTGTCGTCAGGACAGGGATTAAATTGCTGCAGTTAAAGCAGGAGTTGAAATGCTGTCGTTAGGACAGGGATTAAATTGCTGCAGTTAAAGCAGGAGTTGAGATGCTGTCGTCAGGACAGGGATTAAATTGCTGCAGTTAAAGCAGGAGTTGAGATGCTGTCGTTAGGACAGGGATTAAATTGCTGCAGTTAAAGCAGGAGTTGAAATGCTGTCGTTAGGACAGGGATTAAATTGCTGCAGTTAAAGCAGGAGTTGAAATGCTGTCGTCAGGACAGGGATTAAATTGCTGCAGTTAAAGCAGGAGTTGAAATGCTGTCGTCAGGACAGGGATTAAATTGCTGGAGTTAAAGCAGGAGTTGAGATGCTGTCGTCAGGACAGGGATTAAATTGCTGGAGTTAAAGCAGGAGTTGAAATGCTGTCGTCAGGACAGGGATTAAATTGCTGCAGTTAAAGCAGGAGTTGAGATGCTGTCGTCAGGACAGGGATTAAATTGCTGCAGTTAAAGCAGGAGTTGAAATGCTGTCGTTAGGACAGGGATTAAATTGCTGAAGTTAAAGCAGGGGTTGCCCGTGGTGTAATGGTTATCGTCGTAGGAAATTAACACGGCGACACGAGTTTAAATCCTGGACGAGGCTGATTGCATTTCACATAGCACTAATACCCTTGGGAAAGGTATGAATTCAATTATTCTCCCTCCAGGTATGGGTAAATAGTAGGGCAGACTGTGTCCTTCAGCCTTAATGAGGCAACTAGTCTAGGAGAGGGAGAACTCTGAATTAAAACCTGTTAAACTCCGCTTCAAAAATTGACCTTGTGTCATCTCCTGCCCCAGCGGAGGGGTTGGTAAATATGGTTAAAGCAGGAGTTGAAAATATCCAATTTTTTTCTCCGAGGATCCGTTGGTTTAGAAGGAAAGATGAATGATGAAATAATGATTTTCCAGACACCAACGCTCCATAAATTGGATGAGGTCTCCTCATGGTGTTTAGTGGACAGCTTGAAATATGTGAGAGAGAGAGTCAGTGAAGAAAAGTCAGTGAAGAAGAGTGAATGTCGTCTCTCATGTTGGCTGGTCCTTCCTGCTGCTAGGAAGCGAAGAGAGAGAGTGAGAGAGAGAGAGAGAGAGAGAGAGAGAGAGAGAGACCGGACAGGTCTGCCTGCTCGAAAGGCCCGCATGGAAGAGGGTGGAAGAATGTTACCTCGCCTTTTTATAGTTGTCCGGGGAAGTGACCCGGGCAGAATGACATGAAATATTCTCATTGGTCGAAAATACGAGTTCGGGACCAAAACAGTCAAAATATTCTTGCGCCAGACAATAATTTGTAATTCTTTCTGCTACAAATGCATTAGCGTCCACCAAGAGTGAATTTACCGTTTTACAATAATAAACCCCTTTATAATAGAAGAACAAAAATTGCTGGATCATGTCGACTAGTTGCCAGATTAATTATGAGGGATAAGAAAAATCTTTTGGTTTTTGGGGAAATTATGACATTGGTAACTAGCTCCATCCTTTTTATCCTCATTGACTTATCTTGATTTGAAGCTGCAAAGGAATTAAGGACAGAGACACCTGTCGTGTCTTGGAAATTGCGAGTCAAGTCTCGTGATTTCTTGGTCCCGAGTGCCTGAGGTTTTCTCTATTTATTCAGGTGTCTCATTTGCATACCATGCTACACCTCCCTGAACTTACAAGGTTTGACGCCCTTATTAGGTCTATCACTTCTTCTGACTACTCTGGAAAGTCTATGCCACTTCCGCATTTGTTCTTCTGTCCTTTTTAGCAGAGACCTTGGCTTATCTTCATCTTCTCACTCAGCTACGTCATTCCCACTTTCCCCCATGTTTTGTTTTGTTTCATTTTCCTCTTCCTCAGTTTCCTCGAATTCCTCCTCGGGCTTTTCTCCGCCATGGATATCGCCATGCACGCTTTTAATTACGTCCTTCCTTAAAATTTGGGGTGGCACTATTGCGTCTGCACTAAATATAACCGTTAATTTGTGTCGTGCTTCTTTGAAAGATCTCTCCGCTATAGTACAGTTACTCTATACGTTCTTTCTTATGCGTTCAATTATTCCGCTTATTATCGGGTCTCGTTAGGTTTCTCTGTTGAGTATTTTACGAGATAGTACGCCCGTTCCCACCCATTGTATAATTCTATCCACCGAATTTCCATGTTCCGCTCCATTTTCACGATGAAATCCTAGCCTTGATCCTACCAACCCCTCCGCTGGGGCAGGATATGACACAAGGTCAATTTTTGAAGCGGAGTTTAACAGGTTTGAATTCAGAGTTTTCCTTCTCCTAGACTAGTTGCCTCACCAAGGCTGAAGAACCTAGTCTGCCCTACTATTTACCCATAGCTGGAGGGAGAGTAATTGGATTCATACCTTTCCCAAGGGTATTAGTGCTATGTGAAATACAATCAGTCAGGTCCAGGATTTGAACTCGTGTCGCCGTGTCCATATCTTAGCCTTGATAGTGCGTCCACATGGATGTTATTTCCAAATAAGATTTTCTCGATGGCGCTTTGAAAAACATGACTAGCAGTTTTAATTCCAAAGGGCAAGCGAGACCATCTTAATGCCATGGGTGGGTTCAGTGTGGTAATTTCTTTAAACTTGTCGTCTATTTCGATTTGGTTGGATACCGACTTTAAATCGATTTTCGCAAAGTGTTTCATATTTGCGAGTTCGTACCTGGCGGTTTCGATACTCGGTAAGGGAAACGATTCCGAACATATCTGGTGGCTGATGCCAATTTTGTAGTCACCGCATATTCTAATATCGCCATCGTTTTTTTTTTAATGGCGACTATTGGTGACGTCCAATCGCTTCCCCTTTGAGTGACCTTTTCCAAAATACCCTGCTAAATCATTTTTTATAGCTTTGACACTACAATAGGTAAAATGTGTATGGGTTATCGTCTTGCTTGGATATACCTAGGATGGTAGTTTTCTTTCAAGCGAATGCTTGCTTTATAACCCTTCAGTAATACTATTTGTTGTTTTTCCGACTCCATAGAATTAACTAATTTCGATGTGTCAACTTTTAATACATCTATACATAGCAGTCTTTCGTACATGCCACGACTGTAGTAGGTATAATCTCGAAGCGATTCTTAGTTTCAAATGTACCTTCGAAGGTGCCTAATGTTTTGATTATGGTACTTTAGCAAGAGGAATATTTGTTATTGTTTGCGAGGATAGGTTGTAACGTATGTGTGTTTACGTTGAGTTGTTTCCTCGCTAAGTTTGTAAGGCCCTCGCTAATTGTTGTTAGTTATATAAAGGAGAGAAGTTCCAAGATGTCGAAGTCGAAATGGTTTTAGGAATAGTTTTTATTTGCAGCATGGAATATGTAGTTTGCGTTTGTGCTGCAAGTCTCGTAGGAAAGGTTGTGAGTAAGAGACGAAATGGAGACATGATAGAGTTGAGAAGCAGCGCGCATCTTTGGACCTGCGAGGGATTGTGTTCGCTGTAGTTTAGCGAAAGTCTTGTTTGCATTTGGAGGGAATAAACTTTGGAGTCACCGTGAGTTTTGTGCGTCTGGTGGATTTGGGGGAGACGCGTGCGTTGTCTCCATTAAAGTGGTCCAGAAGTGAAATGAGAGCTAGGTGCCGAGAGCGGGATTAGGCATCGCATCGACATAGCCAATTTTGGGGGTGACATAAAATTGTTCCAGTGTGTGGCGTGTTGAATGTATCTAATTCATATTCAATTGGGATTCCTTGGTCTAAAAGATATAGACGCAAGGAATCTATAAATTAGATAGGTTCCCTCATGTGTCCATTCTGCTGCTACTATTGAAGAACAGCCAGTGAGACGTCTGCACGGGACGGCGTTGTTCAGCCAAAGAGGGTGTGTTTGGCAGCTTACCCAATTTCTGCTGCCTTGGAAAGAGGTCCTGTTTGGGTGAAATTATGCGTCGAATTAAATTGCACGCCAAACCAAAATACCTTCTGCTACAGTACCATTGAACTGTTTTAGTTGCAAGGCTGATTTTTTAAGCCTCGGCTTTCCTAAATCCGGCTTAAAGTTCACTGGAATAAGTGTTATGTCAGAGCCTGTATCAATTTGGAGGTGATTACAACCTATATATTCAGGTTCAGTCACCTCTTTCTGGTTCAGTCTAAATTGTGTTATCAAGGAGACCAGACCGTTATTTCTCTACTCCAAAATTTTAGATAGTTCTGTTACCAGACCTTGTTGGGCGGGTCGCTTAAAGAGCGATTCTTTTTTGCAGCCCCAAGTCTTTCAAATTCGCAATATCTAGCTCTTTCTTTCAATTGGTGTACGAACTGTACAATAGACTCATCGGGGTGCTGTCTTATTTCCAGAAACTTTGTTCTCTTGGCGATGACTAACTTTTTTCTTTGGTCTGATATTCCTTTTTATTAACTCGCTAATTTCTTTGAAAGTCAACTCTTCTAGATTTCTTAGGTAGGCCATCGTTGTGACTCTTATCGTGACCTGTCAAAAACGTAAACAAGTCAGATCGCTCAAAAACACTTAAAAACGCTACGTCCAGCTACGACCGGAAATGATAAAATCATCCGGAGTCCTGACCTGCCGTAACAGCGAAGAAGGAAAAAAAATCTACATTTTTACAACATTAAGTGCCCGTCTTTCGAAAGTCACTCTATCAAAACAAAGTGGATCATATTCTGAAGCCTATTTCAGGCTAAATAAGGATTGTATTTCCACTTATATTTTTATAGACGAACTCACTGTCCATGCGGCCCTGTAGTGTGGTACAGCCTTCACTCTTTATAAACAAGGCCCCTTACAGCAGTCAAATCAGTTCGCCCGTTGTTACGGGCGCGAACATTTTGCTACTTGACTGGGACACACTTTGGTCGGCCGTGTTGGCGAGTCACGTCCCGGTCGGTGGTGTCCTTGTTCAGGTGGCAGTCGGTAATGACCGGCATCCTCGAGCCTCAGAGGGCCGTCCACCTATGTTTTAACCCTCTTTGGAGGGGTTAGGTTTATCGCGTGGCGCCTGAGGCGTCCCTTTTAGGGGAATGCTGACGAGGCCAGAGACATTTTTGGACTGCCGGACGCATCTGGGCTTCGGCCCTGCGCCCGAACCCACCTTAAAAACACACTTATACGCATGGTGGGACGTATGACAAATATCACTGCCCAGCAAACTTATCCTTCACATTAATAAATAATTACAAGTGTTATGTGACCGAAAGGGATCTCTTATAATTCATCGTACACACAAAATAATGATTGCAACTAGCACCCACGAGAGCATTCACTGGATGTTATCGGCGCTGAGACTTTCTTCAAAATGGAAAAAAGGGGTTTCTGCGCATAGGATCAGTGCATAGCGAAATGTCGATGAAATTTGTCAAAAAATAAAAATAACTAAAAGTAATTTTTCGGTCAATCCGTGACCTTCACGATAAAAAAATCCCAATTTGATCCGATTAGAAAAGAAAAACGATTTAAAAGACAAATTTCTCGACAGCGTGGCCAGATCAAAAGATAGCAGACGACAGTCTGCCGACCAGAACTCCAACTGAGAGAGAGAGAGAGAGAGAGAGAGAGAGAGAGAGAGAGAGAGAGAGAGAGGTGAAACTCGAAACCACGCATCACCCACATTGACTTTCCTCTTCTCCGCTTTGAAGGAAGCGACTAACCTGTAAATCACCAAACGCCCTTCTCTCCGCACTCGTAAAATCTGATCGACTGCGTGTACGTAAGTCTAACAATCCTACCACTATTAAGCATAGGATATTTTACTATTTTTTAATTCCATATCAACACGTTTATTACAAACCCAGCTATTTGAACTTTTTACTCATTTGTTTCCAATACAATTGTTAAAAATTCTACGTGTCTCGTGTTCTTTGTTTTTGCAACTGTGTTTATTTCTTTCCTTGCAACCATACGCTGATATAACAGAAAGTTCATTTACATTTATAGTTTACTGATTCTTTTCTTATGTAAATTTTATTAAACACAGGTAAATTAGCTATGATTTGTAATTAAATATTAAGTTCATTTATTTGGGGCGGGGAATGGAAATTAAATTTTCTTACAAGGAGTGCATTAAGTAAAGAGTTTGAGTAATCCGGATCTAGGATCTAGATGATTATGATCACGGACTTAGTTGTTTAAATTTGCAGCAAATTTAATATCAAGAAAGATGTATGTGCTTGTTATAGGCATGTATGTATCAGATGCACTTGGGGAGTGGTTAGGGATTTGGGGGGTAGTAGTTCTAAGAAGTTCACTGCTTTAGCCGAAAACATTTTTCGTTTTAACTATACGTTTTCTTCTATTTTTCTTCTTTTTCATTTATTTATTCATTTCACTAAAATGAATATAGATAAATAAACGATTTTTCGAGATATGTCGGTAAAATGAGAAATGATTCTTTCTTCGGTAATCACACAATTACAACTTCGCTGAATCTTTTGCTGAAAACTAAACTTCTATAAAATTTGGCTTTTGTGCTTGAAACTTTGACACAAATCTTTCGTTTGCATTTTTTAAAATATGGCTTTTGCAATGGAAACTTGTAAGATACTCTTCTTCCCTGACGACCAGATCCAGTGATAGTCAACAACTGTTGGAATTATTTTATTGTAATGGGAACATATTTTTGGAAGGGATTTTTATGGTTTTCATCGCCGGAAGGAAATGACAGGATATTTGGAATTGACACTGCATGCTGAGAGAATAGCCTTTTGGGCTCAAGCCACAAAGCAGAGAAGACGTGAATTGAGTTGTCCTGTGAATTCATGCAGGATGTGCTTGTTTTTAAACCTTGCTGTTCCCTACAGTTAAGGGAAAATAGTGAATAGGGAGTAAATCACGCAAAGAATTTTGCTGCTGTGCTGGACACCTCCTGGAGAAATATGCTGTTACCTATGTCTATGAATTTGTGCTGTCTCGACCTTAACCACGAGGTGTTCCAGAACTACCCTGCTGTGCTGTATTCTTCCAGGCGAAATGTGCTGTTGCCTATATCTGAGAATTTGTGCTATCTCCACCCAGACCATGAGGTGTACAGCTGAATTTGCTGTCCTATTTAAGTGCTGAAAGAATTGCTGAATGAACTCCCATGTTTCTGCATTATTCGCTGTATTCTTGACGGAAAAGTGAACAGGTTTTCCCAAGAGATATTTTTCGCTAAGAGGTTCTTCAAAATTTTCCCCCATTCATACAACACCCATTTTTTGAGTTATAAGTACCAGCTCCTTTGTTCGTGGAAGACATATCAGCTCCATGTAATTCATGAGTGACCCAGTGTTTTTTTCGAAACAATTTGCATGATTGTTACTTGACTGGTCGCTAAAATAGAAATTAATTTTAGCAACTAGTGTTTTTCTTCAAAATTTGTAACTCCTTTTTACGTATTTATTTTTATTTACTTGGTAATAAATGGTTGTTAATTGTACACTCGAGGCAAGTTTGTCGTTTTCTTTCTTTCTTTCTTTTTTTTCAAAGAGCTGTTTTATTTTCTGTGAAGGGATTAGTTTTTTCTTATGAAAATTATTCCTTTTATAACAATAACAACAACAACAACAACATCAAAAAGAGAACCTATTGCATAGTGGACTTTGTTATACACGCGGACAACAGAGTAAAAATAAAATAAAATGAAAAGAGAGATAAGTATCTAAACCTTGCCAGAGCACTAAAAAAACTATGGAACATGAAAATGACAGTAATACCAATTGTAATAGATGCACGCGGAACAATCTCCAAGAGTTTGCTAAAGGAACTGGAAGACTTTGAAATCAGAGGACATAAAGAGACCGTCCAGACTACAGCATTGTTAAGATCGGTCAGAATACTGAGAAGAGTCCTGAAGACAGCCTCTTTCATCTCCTCAATTGTCTTATAACGACAGCCTCTAAGCTTATGGAATAAGCAAAAGTCACAGAGACCAAGGTCTGGACTATAGGGAGGCTGAGGAACTGTCTTGATGCCCATCTTGGTCAAATAGTCTGTGACAAGGATGGAATTGTGGACTGGTGCATTGTCCTGGTAGAAATGCCACTGAACCGATTTGAAGAGTGCTGGCCTCTTCCGTCAGAATCTCTTCCTGAACTCCCTTAAAACCTCAACATAGTAACCCTAACCCTAACTCTTTGGCCAATCAACTCTGGTGTATTGACTTCCTTACTCCTCTCACACCTCTCATCATCCCTCAAAGACTCCCTGGCTTCCTTAAATCTCTTATGCCTCTCAAAAACTGATGCTCGATTCATGCAAGATGCTCTAAAAGCAGTCTGAAGCATACCATACGTTTCTGTGGTATTTTTTCCAAGTTTAAAACAGAATTTTATGGCATATCGTTCTTCTAAAGTGTCCTCACATCCAGATTGCATTTTTGAAATTCACCAGCAATGACAATCAGGCTTTAGTAGGGTGTATTCCAATTGCTGCTGTAGCTGTTCATTTGAACCTGAAATCCTAAAAAATGGTCAGTCATCTCATAAGATGTATAGCAATAACATATTGAATTTTCAAGAGTCTACGACAATTTTAAATACCCATACGAAAAAAGTCTGGAAACTTATCGTATGCTTCTCGTATATGCACAACCCAGAATCCGTCCCAGGAAAAGAGATGAACAAACTTCACTGGGATTTTGAAATACAAAAGGATCATTTAATCTCGGCCAGACGACCAGGACCTAGTGAGAGTCACACCACCGTGCCCCCACAAAAAAAAGTACAGGGAAAGGGAGAACCTGTCGAATAGTGGACTTTGCCTTTCCGGCAGACCACACGATAAAATTGAAGGAAAGCGAAAAGAGAAATAAGTATCTTGACCTTGCTAGAGAACAGAAAAAACTATAGAACATGAAAGTGACGGCGATATCAATTATAATTGGCGCGCTCGGAATAACCACCAAGCGATTGATACAAGGATTGGAGGACTTGGAAATAAGAGGATGAGTGGAGATCATTCAAACTACAGAATTGTTGAGATCGGCCAGAATACTGAGAAGAGTCCTTGAGGAGACTTGCTGTCAACCAGACTCCTGTGGAAAACCATCAGTTGACGCTGGTGTGAAAAATTGATATGAGTAAAAAAAAGAAAATTTAAAAAAATAATAACCTGGTTTGTGCGCACAGGTCTTAGCACATACCTAATTTTTTAAAATTTTGCGCAGGAAACTTTTGCACAGGCATAGCTCATTGCCTAGTGGGTAGAGTGTTCACTAATGGTCTGGGAGACCTTGGTTCAATCCTAGGTCGCGTCATACCAAACACTTTAAAAATGGCACTTGATGCTTCCTTGCTTAACACTCAGCAATATAAGGTAAGTATCAAGGGTAAAGTGAAGCAATCCTGGGAAAGGAGTTGCACCCTCCCCTACACCCCAATGTTGTAGCTATTGAAAAAGGAGCCTTCTGGTCACCCTCGACTACGGTCGCTAACTTTACTTTTTAAAAATTTATTTCTAATTCTTAATTGAATTTAATTAATTTATTTTGTTTATTTTTTTGGATCACAAGGACGCTGGGAACTTATGCACTCACAATTTGTAATTAACCAAGTGGGAGTAAACCCTGTCCCCGCCCCTATCTTAAAGGCGTTTTTTTTAAATCCCAATATATAAATAAAGAAAGAAAATATAAGCGTAAATATCTGAACGTTTTTCTACCAAAAGTGTCATAAGAATAGAGTAGCCTCCCCTTATTCGTGTCGGTTACGTTTCTCCACGGCTCTTCCACTCACTATATCAAATGCTTGAAACAGCGAATAATACCGACCGCCATTTACCATGGGTTGGTAATAATTAGTGCTAGGGCTCTGAAAACTGCAGAGTATCTCTTCATTGCCATTAATCTTTGATATAATTTGCCTTTTCTATTGTTTTTATTGATCTAAGTGGCTTGGTTTTCTCTCTGGTGTTGACAATCCATCAATCTATCTCAGTCTTTTATGATCTATCTATCTATCTATCTATCTATCTATCTAAGCCGCTTCATATTTCTCTTTCTCTTTCTCTTTCTAGCTCAGTCGATTTCATTTCTATTTATCTATCAATCTATGAGAGAGAGAAAGAGAGAGAGAGAGAGAGAGAGAGGAATATGTAAAAAAAAGTTAATTTTAATAAGTATGGATTTGTTTGTTGTATAAAAATAATGGAAAAAATATTAAACAACTTTTCTTGGTTAATATTATATTATTATTCTTAATATTAACTCTTATGATAAGAACTCGTATAATATTAACTAGTAAAATATTAACTAGCACAATATTAACTCATAATTTCAAAAGTTTTCAAAAAGCAGGAGCTCAAAATATTCTTAAATTTGATCTTAAAATGGCAGACATCTTTACTCTATCGGTTGATTGGTTTGGTTTGGTTTCTTTGTTTAATGGCATATCAACCTTTGTAGATTATTTAATGCCAAACCCATTCTCCTAGAAGATCAGTAGTGGTACTACTTAACCCATAGCTGGGAGGATAAGGGGGTTCATACCTTTCTCAAGGGTATTTGCCCGAATGTGAACGTAATAGTGCGACTGGAGTATGAACTCGCTTACTACAATTCCGTAGTCCATCGTGTTAACCATTACACCACGAGGACACCTCCTCTATCAGTTGAATTGAGAACACAAAGAAAGTAAGCCCAAATATCACCTTTTAATTTTACTCCTATATTTTGAATTACCCGATATACAGTGACTGCCACTACTTTACTGAATCAGACCATCCCACAAAAATTACCCATGGAAACACGACTCCTCAGGCCAGATTCTCTCTCTGAAAGTGGTTCAATGATCACATAGGTGAGAAATTGACAATTTCCAAACACTGTTGACCCAGTGTCTACATTATCCTAACTTAGATATACATGCCTATCATTGATTTTGAGCATTCTCTATTGATAAATATTGTAAACTATGTGATCTATCAATTTATCTGTCAATAATGAGTACAGTGTTCACCAATGACCTGGAAGACAGAAGTTCAATCCCAAGTCAAGTCATACCAAAGACTCAAAAAAATGGTACTTGATACCACCTTGCTTAACACTCAGTGTTATAAGGTAAGGATCAAGGGTAAAGTGGAGCACTCCAGGGAATGGAGTAGCACCCCCCACACACACACACACCTTGGTATTGTAGCTACTGAAAAGAGAGTCTTCGGGTCACCCTCGACTAAAGGGAGACAACTTTACTTTACTTCATACAATACTTACTTGCTCAGAATATACTGCAAAGGAAATATCTGTTGTAATGTACCAACAAAATTATATAGGAATGTAATATTCGTATTCATCATCCAGAAGATAGTAAGTTTCTGTCTTTAGTTAAATTTTTGTCTTCTTACTGAACAGTTATAATTAAAACTGTGTCTTCAACTTGCAATGATAGACCCATCAGCTATATTTCTTTAGTCTTTCTATTCCCCAACAACCACTAAGAAGATGGTAACTTATGGTCAATATATATTTTTTTAGATTAAAATCCAAATGTTTGGTAAAAACAAACAAAAAAAAGAAAATGTGCATTTCTGAACCACCTGGGTCCCATCTAAAAAAACAAATAAGCAAACAAAAAATTTTTTTTTGCAAATATCTTTTTTTATAATGTCTTTTCAGACAATTAGTCAGTTTTAATAAATATTGATTTTAAATCGTTTAAAAAGTGGGGGGACCTATGTACAATGTTAAAATGATCTCTGATTTTCCGAAATGCATGTATACCACTTATTTTCTCCTTGCCTTTATGTACAACAATCAGCTTTCAAATGGTGCTCAAATCATTGAAAATTGGGCTCTTTCGGGAAACCAGGGTTCAATCCCATGTCAAATCATACCAAAAACACAAAAAATGGTACTTGAAACCTACTTGCTTAACACTCAGTATTATAAGGTATGGATCAAGTTGAGTAATCCAGAGAAAGGAGTAGTGTTCTCTCCTAAACTTTGGTGTAGTAGCTATTGAAAAGGGAGCCTTCGGGTTGTCCTCAATTATGGTTGGACAACTTACTTACTAAGTTTTCTCTTACTTTAACTATCATGGGTTTTCCTCCCTGTCTCCTCTTTGGGAATCATCATCATCATCATGTCGTGTCACAAGCATGGACATCCCTGACCCTCTCTTGCCACGTCTCCATATTGTTCATCGCCTCCAGCAGGTCTTCAAGGCTACATTCCGTATCCTCACATAGCCGCTGTATGTATGTTTGAGCTGGTCATCCTGCTTTTGCCCGGCCATATGTGGGGGTCCATAGGAGTACATCACTTATGAGCTCGTCCCTGCTTCTCCAGCAGTGTCCCGCATGTCTGGTTTGTCTAGCTTGGATAGTTTTCATGATAGGAGGCAGGTGGCCGTATAGTTGGTGCCTTGTGGTGTTGCTGCCAGGACTTGTTCAATATTGCTCACAACATTCTTGTGTAATTGCTGTCTAGCTTCTTCTCCAGCCATTTTGTTAGCGTCCAAGTAGTGCAACCATACAGCAGTATCGATGTGACCGCTGCCCGGAAGAAACTGCGTTTCATTTTATCGGTTAGGTCTGATTTCCATATGATCGATAGCCTATCGATAGCTGTCCATGCCTTTGTTAGCCATGTGTCGATGTCTTTTTCAGTTGATGAGACACTGCTTCCTAAGTAGGTGAAAAAACAAAGGTAAAAAAATGATAACTGGTATACATGTGCATCCATAAGTCAAAGATCATTTTGACCTTGTATTTACATTTTAAATGGGATCTTCAGGTTTGGTTTGGCTTGGTTTGGTTTGGTTTTATGGCACATCAACCATTATTGGTTATTTAATGCCAAATACATTTTTATACCCAAAACAGTTCTATTTCAAACAATTTAGTTTAGCATAAGCACACAGTTTAGTTTTATTGAACACAGAGATAGGACCCTATCATGTGCTACCACTCCGGACCAGAGTGGACCTGGGAGCAATGGTAATAAAGGGGTACTCTGCATTCTCCAAAGCTCCAGAATTACTAGAGATTGTTTAGTGTCATATTTAGGACATTCATAGGCGGGGAAATCTTACCCCTCTGCAGAGATGCAGTCAGTTTATTCTACAGCCCAAGCTGATAGGGCCAAGGATCTCCAGTTTAAAATTTTACAAAATCAATATTTTTCACTTCAGACTGTAAAGCTCAGTAGCTGTGAGTGTTATGTTTAGTGTATGGTAGCAAGGAAAGGACAAACACTGGTTGAAAGTTTCTAAACAATTATATTAACAAAAAGGAAAAACAAGGTGATAAAGCAAAGAATCAACTGTACAAATTTGTAGCGCAAAGAATCAACTGTACAAATTTGTAGCGCACAATACAAGTGAAAGAGTGAACCTGGTGTGTGTATGAAGCCAGAGTTAATTGACCGTCATGTATATTATAAGTTAAGAAACTCACTTGGTGAATGGTGATATAAGGGTGGTAAGGGTATCAGATGATCTTGGTGGTCGTAGCAGTCGTAGACGGGGTGGCGTTGTAGCTAAGTCAGCAGTTGTTCACAGCAGGTGGTGTGTCAAAAATCTGTCAGAGTTCAGATGAGTTCTTAATGGCCGTAGCGTGTTCTTCCCTTCTAACCTCGATAGGCCAGTCTGCCGCCTTTGAAGATTTTCACTGCTTAAATAGCTACCCCTTGGATCAAGTCAGTTCTGGGAAATTTTTTAGGAGGAAGATTTATGATTGGCTGAAAAAGGGTATTTTGTTAATGTGAATTAATTTCTTGCATTCTCACCCAGAAGCCCTGCGCAGAGCCTCTTGTGCAAAAACACATTTTATTTATTGTCTCAGCAGCAGCCATCAGGCTAACATCCGGTCAAATGCTACCCTTCTCCAGTCACATGTATGTTTTTGAATGAAATTGTAAATCCGGAGAGATCTGAATCCTTCTATATAACAGGAGTAAATACTCATTTGCATAAAAACCTATGGATTACAAGTTGAGGTGAGATTATATAGACATTGGGGCATTCCGTTATTCTCAAGTGGCTAGGTCCATTCTCTGGACAGTGATTGGTTGCTGGCCTAGTGAATGGCTATATTAGTGTATATATACTCCGGCTTGCATTCAGTCATTTTATTTTTTGTCTGTCTGCCTGCTGGTGCTAGCTGGGACCGTTGAACCAGTAAGTGTTGTTTATTTTGCATGTTAGAGCAGTGACTTCTACACAGACAAATTGCCTGAAGAAGCAACAAAAATATTTGCAGTTTTTTGATTTCTTCTTGATGAGACCTGTTTTTTTTTGTTTAATGGCATATCAATCTTTCTGGGTTATTTAATGCCAAAGCATCTTTGTAAAAGAATGGTAGCTTTGCTATTCAACTCATAGCTGCATCTTTGTAGGGCGGGAGTAAAACTTCTCCAATGTGTATCCGGGATATGATAGTAAATCTTCTGATGGTGCAGTGGTTTCGGTTTCTTTGTTTAATGGCATATCAACCTTTCTTGGTTATTTAATGCCAAAGTCATCCTTCTAGAAGAACAGTAGTGGTACTATTTAACCCATAGCTGGGAGGATAAGAGGGTTCATGCCTTTCCCAAGGGTATTTGTCCGAAAGTGAACAGAAAGTGAATATAAGAGTGTGACTGGAGTCCAAACTTGCATACTATGATTCTGTAGTCCATTGCTTAACTATTACACCCCGAGGACACCCCCTCTGATGGTGCTGCTCTAGTCTTGGAGCTTTGGGGAATGTGGGTACCCCTTCATTGCCATTGCTTCTTGTAACTTATTTTATGCCAAATCCTCTTTATACATGTAAATTAAATATGCAATTTGTAAACATTATGCAAATAACATTTTTAAATGAGCTTGAGATCTTTTGTTTGCACACAGTCAAATTGTTTCCAATACACCCAACCAAGCCAAAACACTACTGCATAGTTTGGAACAAGCCGCTGCAGGCGTTGGCCTCCTTGTCAATGCACACAAAATGGAATATATGTGCTATAATCAAATAGGCGACATCTTCACACTAGACGGAACCTCTCTGAAACTGGTAGACAAATTCACCTACCTAGGAAGCAGTGTCGATGTCTTTTTCAGTTGATGAGACATCCGAAAAAGACATCAACACACGGCTAATGAAGGCATGGACAGCTATCAATAGGCTATCGATCATATGGAAATTAGACCTGACTGGTAAAATGAAACGCAGTTTCTTCTATGCAGCGGTCGTATCGATACTGGATGCACTAATTGGACGCTAACCAAACAGCTGGAGAAGAAGCTAGATGGCAATTACACAAGAATGTTGCGAGCAATATTGAACAAGTCCTGGCGGCAACACCCCATAAGGCACAAACTATACGGCCACCGGCCTCCCATCATGAAAACTATCCAAGTCAGAGGAACCAGACATGCGGGACACTACTGGAGAAGCAGGGACGAGCCCATGAGTGATGTACTCCTATGGACCCCCACACATATGGCCAAGCAAAAGCAGGACGACCAGTTTGAACATACATACAGCAGCTATGTGAGGATACGGGATGTATCCCTGAAGACCTGCCAGAGGCAATGAACGATAGTGAGAAGTGGCAAGAGAGGGTTAGGGATATCCGTGCCTGTGACACAACATGATGATGATGATGATGATGTTTGCACTCAGTGAAGTGGTCATAAGTACTGCTATTGAGCATTAATTCTATTCAACATTACTAATTTGCTCACACACAATTAAATGGTTCCAAGTATTGTTATTAAACATCAGTCATTTGTTTAGACCCAGTTAAGTGTTCAAACAGTTCTTTTTCTAACAATTCAATTTAGTATAAGTCAATAAAGTTAAATGGGTCCATTGTGTATCACTAACAATTCAGACTAGGTTCTTCAGCTTTGGTTAGGCAACTAGTCTAGGAGAAGTAAAACTCTGAATTAAAACCTGTTAAACTCTGCTTAAAAATTGACCTTGTGTCATATGCTGCCCGAGCGGAGGGGTTGGTAAATAGGATCACTAACAATTCAATTAAACAGCAGTCATTTATTTACACGCAGCTAAATGATCAAACAGTTCTATTTCTAACAATTTAATTTAGTATAAGTCAACAAAGTTAAATGGTTCCAAGTATTATTGTGTATCACTAACAATTCAATTAAATACACACAATTAAATGATCAAACAGTTCTCTTTCTAACAATTCAATTTACATAAGTCAACAAAATTAAATGGTTCCAAATATTGTTGTGTATCACTAACAATTCAATTAAACAGCAGTCATTCATTTACATACAGCTACATGATCAAACAGTTCTATTTCTAACAATTGAATTCAGTATAAGTCAACAAAATTAAATGGTTCCAAGTATTGTTGTGTATCACTAACAATTCAATTAAACAGCAGTCATTTATTTACACACAGCTACATGATCAATCAGTTCTATTTCTAACAACTTAATTCAGTGTAAGTCAACAAAGTTAAATGGTTCCAAGTATTGTGTATCACTAACAATTCAATTAAATATCAGTCATTTATTTACACGCAGCTAAATGATCAAACAGTTCTATTTCTAACAATTTAATTTAGTATAAGTCAACAAAGTTAAATGGTTCCAAGTATTATTGTGTATCACTAACAATTCAATTAAATACACACAATTAAATGATCAAACAGTTCTCTTTCTAACAATTCAATTCACATAAGTCAACAAAATTAAATGGTTCCAAGTATTGTTGTGTATCACTAACAATTCAATTAAATATCAGTCATTTATTTACACACAGCTAAATGATCAAACAGTTCTCTTTCTAACAATTCAATTTACATAAGTCAACAAAATTAAATGGTTCCAAGTATTGTTGTGTATCACTAACAATTCAATTAAACAGCAGTCATTTATTTACACACAGCTAAATGATCAATCAGTTCTATTTCTAACAACTTAATTCAGTATAAGTCAACAAAATTAAATGGTTCCAAGTATTGTTGTGTATCACTAACAATTCAATTAAACAGCAGTCATTTATTTACACACAGCTAAATGATCAAACAGTTCTATTTCTAACAATTCAATTTACATAAGTCAACAAAATTAAATGGTTCCAAGTATTGTTGTGTATCACTAACAATTCAATTAAACAGCAGTCATTTATTTACACACAGCTACATGATCAATCAGTTCTATTTCTAACAATTTAATTCAGTATAAGTCAACAAAATTAAATGGTTCCAAGTATTGTTGTGTATCACTAACAATTCAATTAAACAGCAGTCATTTATTTACACACAGCTAAATGATCAAACAGTTCTCTTTCTAACAATTCAATTTACATAAGTCAACAAAATTAAATGGTTCCAAGTATTGTTGTGTATCACTAACAATTCAATTAAACAGCAGTCATTTATTTACACACAGCTACATGATCAATCAGTTCTATTTCTAACAACTTAATTCAGTATAAGTCAACAAAGTTAAATGGTTCCAAGTATTGTTGTGTATCACTAACAATTCAATTAAACAGCAGTCATTTATTTACACACAGCTAAATGATCAAACAGTTCTCTTTCTAACAATTCAATTTACATAAGTCAACAAAATTAAATGGTTCCAAGTATTGTTGTGTATCACTAACAATTCAATTAAACAGCAGTCATTTATTTACACACAGCTACATGATCAATCAGTTCTATTTCTAACAATTTAATTCAGTATAAGTCAACAAAGTTAAATGGTTCCAAGTATTGTTGTGTATCACTAACAATTCAATTAAACAGCAGTCATTTATTTACACACAGCTAAATGATCAAACAGTTCTATTTCTAACAATTTAATTCAGTATAAGTCAACAAAGTTAAATGGTTCCAAGTATTGTTGTGTATCACTAACAATTCAATTAAACAGCAGTCATTTATTTACACACAGCTAAATGATCAAACAGTTCTATTTCTAACAATTTAATTCAGTATAAGTCAACAAAATTAAATGGTTCCAAGTATTGTTGTGTATCACTAACAATTCAATTAAACAGCAGTCATTTATTTACACACAGCTACATGATCAATCAGTTCTATTTCTAACAACTTAATTCAGTATAAGTCAACAAAATTAAATGGTTCCAAGTATTGTTGTGTATCACTAACAATTCAATTAAACAGCAGTCATTTATTTACACACAGCTACATGATCAATCAGTTCTATTTCTAACAATTTAATTCAGTATAAGTCAACAAAGTTAAATGGTTCCAAGTATTGTTGTGTATCACTAACAATTCAATTAAACAGCAGTCATTTATTTACACACAGCTAAATGATCAATCAGTTCTATTTCTAACAATTTAATTCAGTATAAGTCAACAAAGTTAAATGGTTCCAAGTATTGTTGTGTATCACTAACAATTCAATTAAACAGCAGTCATTTATTTACACACAGCTAAATGATCAATCAGTTCTATTTCTAACAACTTAATTCAGTATAAGTCAACAAAATTAAATGGTTCCAAGTATTGTTGTGTATCACTAACAATTCAATTAAACAGCAGTCATTTATTTACACACAGCTACATGATCAATCAGTTCTATTTCTAACAATTTAATTCAGTATAAGTCAACAAAGTTAAATGGTTCCAAGTATTGTCGTGTATCACTAACAATTCAATTAAACAGCAGTCATTTATTTACACACAGCTAAATGATCAAACAGTTCTATTTCTAACAATTCAATTTACATAAGTCAACAAAATTAAATGGTTCCAAGTATTGTTGTGTATCACTAACAATTCAATTAAACAGCAGTCATTTATTTACACACAGCTACATGATCAATCAGTTCTATTTCTAACAATTTAATTCAGTATAAGTCAACAAAATTAAATGGTTCCAAGTATTGTTGTGTATCACTAACAATTCAATTAAACAGCAGTCATTTATTTACACACAGCTAAATGATCAAACAGTTCTATTTCTAACAATTCAATTTACATAAGTCAACAAAATTAAATGGTTCCAAGTATTGTTGTGTATCACTAACAATTCAATTAAACAGCAGTCATTTATTTACACACAGCTACATGATCAATCAGTTCTATTTCTAACAACTTAATTCAGTATAAGTCAACAAAGTTAAATGGTTCCAAGTATTGTTGTGTATCACTAACAATTCAATTAAACAGCAGTCATTTATTTACACACAGCTAAATGATCAAACAGTTCTCTTTCTAACAATTCAATTTACATAAGTCAACAAAATTAAATGGTTCCAAGTATTGTTGTGTATCACTAACAATTCAATTAAACAGCAGTCATTTATTTACACACAGCTAAATGATCAAACAGTTCTCTTTCTAACAATTCAATTTACATAAGTCAACAAAGTTAAATGGTTCCAAGTATTGTTGTGTATCACTAACAATTCAATTAAACAGTAGTCATTTGTTTGCACACAGTTCTATTTCTAACACTCTAATTGAGCATAAGTCATCTGTTTGCTCACAATTTAAATGTCAAACAGTTCTATTTGACCCATAGATGGGACCCTATCAGGTGTTACTACTCCAGGCCAGAGTGAACCAGCTATGGGTAAATAGTAGGGCAGACTGAATTCTTCAGCCTTGGTAAGGCAATTACTCTAGGAGAAGGAAAACTCTGAATTCAAACCTGCTAAACTCCGCTTAAAAATTGACCTTGTGTCCTATCCTGCCCGAGCAGAGGTGTTAGTAAATATGGGAGTAATGGCAATGAATGGGTGCTCCACATTACCCAAAGCTCCAGCATTACTGGAACCTCACCATCAAATTGTTTAGTGTCATATCAGGACACTCATTGGTGGGGGGATCTTATCCTTCTGCAGAGATATAGTCAGTGTATTCTATAGCCCCAGCTGACTGGGCTATCTCTGTAAGGGATACAATTGGCACATTTTAAGTCCCACTGAAAGGGCAATGAACTGAAGGAGTTTCATCAAAAAAGAAAATGAAAAACAAAAGAAAGGAAATAAATTTGGGGAAACAGAAAGCAAAATTTAATAATTTATCCTATTATCTAATCCTTTGTTTTAATGACATATCAACCTTCATAGGTTATTTTATGCTAAAGCCATCCTTGTTGAAGACCAGCAGGGGTACTTTTTATCATTCAGCGTTTTCGGACTATAGTTTTCATCTTTATTGTTATATTCACAATATTTTGGCCAATATATCCTCCTCAAGTGTTTCTTGTCAAACTTGAGAGCCTACACGGTACTTCAGAACATGTCCTTTATTTAATCCACGAGGGTCACATAGCATAACGGTTATAGTCATTGGTTCCCTAAGCTTCTAAGAGACAATCATTTGAAGGTTGCTGGTTCAATCCTGACTGCAGGCAAGTAACAATACAGTATTAGCTAACATTTGTACCCAGTTATGGTTAATGGAATCAGAGCAAGTGACCTCTGTGGATTTGTAGGGAATAAATAAATAAATAAATAAAAATTTAAATTGAATTAAAAAAGAAAATTATTAAAATATGCAGAAATTCCCAGAGACCTCAGATAGGAAAAAGGGACGATGCATGCATAAAGAAAAAGGGACCTCCCGACAAAAGGAGGAAGCTCATTCTTTTTTCAGCAGTGACCAGCGGAGTGACCACACCTTGCTAACTGGTGGAAGATGCCACGCATTTGTCTTTGGATGATGTGTTGGCTAGGCCTTCCACTAGTAGCAGCCCTCTCAATTAACAGTATGCCAAAATATAAAAAGTTATGAAATGGACCTATCAAACTACAAACTAAAACACTGGACTTGAACAAACTCCCAAAAGTGACTAACACGTTGTTAAAGCTTTAAAATACCAAATGAGGACTCATAATAACAAAGAAATGATTGATGTATGTTTAAACACCTTGACTGGGGGATTCAACCATTTCAATTGTATTCAGGGCAAATTCCCTCAACCATTGAATGGTTGTTGAATCCAGGAAATAAAGGAAAAAAGTCTTCGCCTCCTATCTGTTGCTATCTTCTTTCGTATAATTCTTTTTGGGCCTTCTTGTTCAAGGAGTTACATCAACAAGACAACATGGGGTAAAAATAGAATAACCTCAGAATGGAGTCGTATAAAAAAAAAAAAACGGTAACACAGCTTGCCTTGACCTCAGCCTGACTCCATAGATTAAATAAAGGATGTAGTTCAAAGTTCTGTGTAGGCTCCTGAGTTTGACAAGAAACAACTGAAGAAGGCCGGATAATACATCATCCGATATGTTGTGAATATATCAATAAAGATGAAGACAATAGTCTGAAAACCCTGAAGGATAAAATCATCAAGCTTCATCACAGAAATTCAGACAACTAATTGCATTGATACTATTTAACTTATACCAGGGGGGGGGGGATAAGGGGTATATACTTCTCACCAGGGTATCAGTCTGAAAGGGAATGTAATAGCCATTATTGAAGTTCAAACTCACTTATTTTAATGCTGTAATCCCTCATGTAAGCCATTACACCATGGGGACTCCCTTTTTTGTTCTATGAATCTGTTTTTAATTTCTCTCCTCCAACTTATTTCCCAATTTCAATCTGACATGGTCCTATCAAATACAAATAATTTGACTTATTAAAAGGATTCTGAAATCTACAACCACTTCAGATCAGAGTGAAGGGGTACTCCAAACCTCCTAGAGCTCCAGAAGTTTAGGATCCTGTCTTTTAGCATGTATTACCTCTCTGCAGAAGATACAGTCAAAGTATTTTAAGCACCGACAACAGGATGAGGATGTTATGGAAGCTGTAGGTTTTACATTTGAGTTTCCTTCTCAAAGTGTTGCATACTGACAGATACATCTGGCTGTAGATAAGATCAACAGGGTGATTGCCGGAATGTCACTGTGACATACAGGTGTTGTTGTGCCGGAGGATGTTGGTGACAGATACATCAGGCTGTAGATAAAATCAACAACATGATCTAATCGGAAGTTGTAGGTGTTATGAAATAATATATGCAGGTGCCTGCTGGTCAGTTGGAGTCAGTGAGAGCTGAGTCAGAGCCAGTTTGTAGTCACTGAGAGTGCTCCACTCGAGTCTGTAGGTCATAAGAGGCCTCCAGTTGAGCAACCTTGGCCGAGAAGCAGAAGAAATGCTTAGTGGGGTCTTGAAGATAACACAGTCTGCTATGATCAAGAGAAGAAGTTATGGGTCAATATAGCAATCTTAGTCTGTCCCTGTTTCCGTCTGTCTCTCACACATATGTCTAAATCCTGTGTTTTTAAGTCCATTGTATGGTGTCTTAATTGTGATTCTGATGGGTTCATTATTCGATGTTTTTAGTCGTGGGTCATTAGTAAAAGAGGCGGCTGCTACTAGTGGAAAGGTTAGCTAATGCATCGTCTGGAGACGGAGATGGCACCTTCTACCACTAGCAAGAAAGATTTAGGTGTTGTCACTTCACTGGTCACTGCTGAAAGAGCACAAGATTCTTTCTTTTGTTGGGATGGTTTCTTTTCTTTGCACATGCGTTGTCCCTCTTCCTGTCAGGAGCTTCTGGGAGTTTCTGGATATTTCTAATTATTATTTTTAATTTAATTTAATTAATTTTTTTATTTTTCTATTCCCTACATCATCACCCTTTGTTGCAATTACTCCCAGATCCACTCTGACTAAGAGTTTATATATGTAAAGACACACTAAGAGGTTGTAAAATAATGACTGTTTGAATCAAATAAAACTCCTGGGAAAGTCATTTTTTTTTATTAATATTAAATTCAAGAGTCACTGAAGTAGTTTTTTTTTATATATTAGCCCTAAATCCGAACATGAAAAATGCAAAAGGGTTGTTCGGTTCTCTACTTTACACATGTACTTGATATTGATAAGTTAATAGCAATTTAAAAAAAATACCAACCCAGATATTTTAGTTGATTTTAACAAACATAACCTCAAAACCTGTTTATATAAAAATAAAACCTTCATAGGATTAACTCTTGCTCTTTTGAATATAAAGATAACTCACTTACTGATAGAAGATAACTGCTTCAAAAAGGTTGACTCAGTATTTTAATTTGATAAATAGATAACACACACACACACACACACACACACACACACACACATATATATATATATATATATATAGGGTATTTGAAAACAGAAATGCAACCATCAATTTGGACATTTGTATTTAAACTATTCTAACTTCTTTATATCCCTGAAAGTGATAGTTGCAGATAGCCCAATCTGCATATTATATATATATATATATATATATATATATATATGCTGCCTAAATATATATATATATATATATATATATAGGCAGCATTTCTTCGTTAAAGCAAATTTCATTAAACATAATAGACATTTTATGTCTACATATTTTCTTTTGGATCCGTTCGAATTCCTGTATTACTTTTATTGTATTCTGGGGGAATACATGCAACTATGGACAATACATAAATCAATTCCCCAATGAACGATAGTGAGAAGTGGCGAGAGAGGGTCAGGGATATCCATGCGGCATGACATGATGATGATGACCCCTCTTTGATATTTGACATGTTTTTGTCGGTGTGTGTGTGTGTGTGTGTGTGTGTTGGAGTGGTTTTAAGTTTCACTAACACTTATTTTTCTTCTCTGTGTGTGTGCGTGTGAGTGTGTGCCTTGGGGATTTTTTGTGTGTGGCAATATGACTATTACAATATGACTATTGCGCCTCTTTTGAGAGGTAAGACAGGCACAACAAGGGTACCTGTTGGTCATGGGTGGTAACCTGTAATGACTGAATATGGGATACTGGTGGCTGAGCCATCCATGATCCAGCAATCAAAATGGTCATGTAACCTGCAACACTCTACTTTGGCCTATACTAGATATTTGGTCAGCCGGAGAGACCCAATCCAATCAATTGGCTATCAAAAACATATCAAGTCCTAGCACGTATGTAATAGTACCAACTTTATTCTACAAATTGCCTACCAACTATTCACTTACAAACCATATATATATATATATATATGTATGTATAAACAGGATTTGACATTTAATAACCCACATGGGTTTATATGCCTTTAAACTAAATAACCAATAACCAATTATGTTTTTATATATCACTATGTATGTATTTACTAACCCCTCCAAAAAAGGCAGGATGTGGCATAAGGTCAATTTTATGTGAAGTAAAGCTAATTTTTACTTTTTTAGGTTTTTCTTCTTTAGCAGCTGTTTTAAAAAGATTAAAGAGCCTAGTTTGCCCAACATTTTACCCATTGATGGAGGGAGAACTGACAGATTAATGGCTTTCCCAAGAGTTAAATGAAATGTAAACAGCCTCTTCCAGGTTTGAGCTTGTGTCATTGAAAACATTTCCTAATGTTAAGCCACAAATTCTTCCATCATATATATATATATATATATATATATATATATATATATATATATGTATATGTATTTTTGTTTATATATCTATATCTATCTTTGTATCTCCATATATACATATATATTTATATCTATCCTCTCTGTCTCTCTCTCTCTCTCTCTCTCTATATATATATATATATATTTGTATATATATAGATATATATATATTTATCACTACTTATACCTATATATAGCCATATATATATATATATATATATATATATATATATATATATATATATATATATAGCTGTGCCTCTGTTTATATATGAGTACCTGTCTCTGTCTATTTCTACTTGTATTTCCATATATCAACATACATTTTAATAATATCTTTCTATATATATATATATATATATATATATATATATATATATATATATATATATATATCCTTCTCTCTCTCTCTCTCTCTCTCTATATATATATATATATATATATATATATATATATATATCACTATCTGATACCTACATATGACCATATCTATATCTACGTATAACTCTCTCTCTCTCTTAATATATATATATATATATATATATATATATATATATATATATATATATTAGAACTAAAAGTATGTCATTATTATCAATGTTCCACACCTTCCGACTGGTCATCAAACAAGGGCAAATAACTCAGCATTACTAAAGTTGATCAACGCGCTTAGGGGCCAGACCGTCATCAAGTCGAGTTACTTCTTTTGACTTTCTCGTCATAACAACGGACCTCCGCATTAAAGTGTTGTTTTTTTTTGTTTTTTTTTTCAAAAAAAAAAAAAAAGAGAAAGAATTACCAAAAGTAAACAAGGAAAAAAAAAAATCCCAAAACTGACCAAAGTCTTTTAATTTAAATAAGTGATCCGTTAATTTCCAGGAGAACCGAAAACAAACATTTTAAACAGTTTATTTTATTTTTATTTTTTTGATGCTAAAATGGATAATGTGCAAGTTCGCCCAGCGTTTACACGGGGATGCCGGGGACATCCTATCGATGAGCAAGCAGTAAGTACTGAAGAAATACTTTTAATATTTATATTTAATTTAAAAAAAGAAAAGAAAAAGGAAATAAGATTGATGACGATAATAAATTCTTTTTTTTAATCATTTATTTATAGATTGATTTGTAGTAATTTAAAACTAATAAACTTTGTTTATTTTCTGCGTGATAAGTTTTGAATGGACCAACTTGTTTTTATTGATCGACTCCCTGGTGACTTTTTCCCTCTTTTCTCTGACAAAATAAATTATTTTAATAAACAATGTTTTTTTTTTTTTAAATATAAATCTAAGGGAAAAAAGTCTATTTATTTATAAATTAATGAGAAAAAGTTAAACCGTTATTTTAATAAAAAAATAGTTTCGTTATAAATTTAAACCTAAAAAAAAAATAAACAATATTTTTCTGAATCATTTAGAAGAAAATCATAAATATAATATATATAAACATTTAAATAAATTTTGAAACTTATCATAGTTTAAACCATTATAATTATATTAAAAAATCTGATGATGAGAAAATAAAACGTTGTAAAATTAGTTTCTTTTATATTTTATTGTAAAAATTAATAAACAATGTTTTTCTGTCATTTAAAGGAAAAAATAACATTTATTTATATAACAACATTTAAAAAATACATTAAAACTTAACACAGATTAAATAAAGTTAAACCGTTATTATTTAATTTTTTTTGATAATTAAAAAATAGACCATTAAAAAATACTTTTAATAGTTTTCTTGAAATTGTAAAGTAAAAAGAATAATGCTTTTTTTGTCATTTAAAATGAAAAAAAAAAATACCAACTTATTTTTATGTAAAACAACTCTTAATTCAAAAGTTAACGTTTAATTATGTTAAACTATTATAATATTTTTAAAAAGTTTGATAACAAGGAAATAAAACTATAAAAATATTATTCAAAATAATTTTCTTTAGATTTTAAAGTAAAAAATATAAGTCACACGATACAAGTGATCTTTAATTATTATTTTTTTTGACAATGTTATTAAATAAAATTTAAAAAAATAATACTAGCAGGCTTTTAAACAAAACTTTTTTCGATAGTATGTTCGAATGTTTTATTATTGAATTGCTTAAATTGAAATTTTAATTGATCTTTTTGTAAATGAATCGATATTAATATTTAACAAATATTATATTTTCGATCCTGATCAAATTCTTTCATATCCCGACTAATTTTTTCTTTCTTTCAGTTTTTTAAATGTTTTTTTTTTATCTTAAAAAAAACGAAAAAGTAATTTAAGTTATAAAAAATTCATTTTGGTAAGTTTAAAAGAAACATTTTAAAGGTATTTTAAAAAATTAATTCTAAGTTCATCCGTTTAAACTGTCTCCTAACTTTATTTTTAAAACTATAAATTTTCTTTTTAATGTTGACTTTAGTTTGGAAAATAATTATTTTATTGATCTAGTTTATATAATTCTGCCGAATTTTTTATTGATTTAAAGGCAAAATTAAAACTTTTTTTTTTGTTGTAAGATTGCTCCACTTAAAATTGTTTTCATCCTAGGTTTTTAAAAAAAATCCTAAAATTCTATGTTGATTAATTGAAATAAATCAAAACTTTATTAAATTTGAATTTCTTCATTATTTTATTTACATCCATCACGTACAGATTTTTTTGGCAAATCCTGTAAAAATGATACATTGGGTTTACACCTTCTGTTGTTTTTTTTAAACGTGAGTCAATTTAGGAGCGGACGATCCTGTCCTAAAAACAGGATTATTCAAATACCAGGATAAAAGATTTATAAAAACAAAACCTTCACTAACAATCATATTAGAAAAATCTTCAATACCTGTACCCCTCCCTTAAAAAAAATCATTAAAAAAAGAAGAAATTACCAGGGATTGGAGAAAACCCCCCAAAAATTTCCATATTCCCCAAAATGATGGTCAAAATCCCTTTCCTTTGGAATTGATAAAAATGGAGACAAAAGAATTACTTATTTGTATGTGAACATCTTCTTACCGTTATAAACACAGGTGGGATTATCCTCAGTCTGGGTGGGTAAATTAAAGCACTTGACAGTGCCTGACACCCACAGGTATTTTATTGAGAATATTAAAAAGCAATTTAGAAATCTTTTTGTTGGTATATTTATTCCTAAGGGGGACAAGAAACTTATTTACTACCATATGAACATTATTGTTGTAGCTTTGACAATGGACTATAAAAACCATATTTAATAGTTAAAAACCCATTTTTCTTTTCTTTCAAGGTTTCTTAGATTTAAAGATAAAACATAACTCAATTTGTTTAAAGGCTATTAATTTATTATAGATTAGATTTGCTTCTAAAATATGTTTTTAAAAGTTACTATACTTTGACGTTAAATTTCATTTCTTTTTCCCTTTATTATTAAAAATGATAAAACGCTGATAATTTTTTGAATATTTTTTTTTTTCTTTTTTTTTTTTAACTGAATTTTACTTTTTTCTTCTTACACATTTGTTTTATTTCATTTTTTAATCATTACCTGTTAAAAACTGGGACCTCCCCTTAAAAAAAAAAAAAAGAAAAATCATTAGATCACCCTGGCTTTATTGAAGAAATTTTAAAAACTTTTTAAAATTTATTTCTTTTTAATTGTGACTTTGTTTTATTTATTTTATTTTTATTTTACATTCAAACAGTTTTATTCCAGAGATCAAATCCTAAACTTGATTGACAGAGCTCTCGTCTTACCACTGAGCCATCACAATTCTAATTTTTTTGTTTTATTTTTAGTAGGTAAAAATAATTCTTGAAGTCGTCATACTCATTAAAGTTTACAGTTATTTTTAAAACAGTTTTTAATGGAAGTTTTCTTTTTAATTTGTCTTAATATTTTCCTTTTTTTATTCGACACGTAATTTAGAGTTTTGCTTGTACAAAATATAATTTTTAAGCTTTTCTTTTTAAAACAGATACACACGTACATATATATTGTTTATAATTTTTTCTTTAAGACAATCCCAAACTAAGCGGAATAACTAAATCTGGTTAATAATTTCTTGATTTTATTTTTAACAGTAAGATGATAGAAACATATCCTGGATTCTGTTTAAGTATTTTCAATTTCATAAACTTGAAATCATTTCAATAATTGAAAAATCAAATTTGAATTTTATGTTCAATAAGAACAAAAAATGTTTTGGACGCAGAATGAAAGTTTAAAAAAAATTTTTGCTTTGACGGTTAGGAAATTAATTTTTTCCTCTATTTTTCATTTAAAAAAAAATTGCATTTTTTTTTCCTCGCTTGGTACAATGGTATAGTTGTGGTCCCATTTTATATGTTGATAATTATTTTGTGAGGTCTCCCCACTCCTTCACTGTTATAGATCGCTGAGGCTTTCTCCTTCCACGTCAAATTTCTTAACAAAACTTGGATACTTTTTCTGTTCTTTGTTTATTAAATTTCTGATTTTGTATTTTTTTTCCTTGTTTTAAAATCGATTCCTATATTAAGAAATTTCTGATAACAGTAAATAGATAAACAGATAGCAAAAATCAGGGAGTCGATTTCTACCCAATTTCCCCTGGGGATCGACGGTACCATCTAAGCCTGGGAGATCAGAAAGCAGTTGATAAATATGATTAGTCTGAAAGCTAACACAGAAGAAAGAAAAAAATAGCCACATCACGTACTCTTTTTTATTTATTTTTTTAATTTTTTATATTTTACCTATGGCAAATAACTGCAACGGTCAAGTCACGCTAAAAATACCAGCTGCTGCTAGATCACCGAAGTTAAAACTTCAGTTGTTAGATGAGTGACCATTTAAGCAAACTGAGACGTGTGTGCCGCATATAAGCAAAGTTTATCAAATAAAAACTGCTAACATACTCCACTTTACGTGTATATATATATATATATATATATATATATATATATATAATTTTGTTTAAAAAAAGAAAAAAAAAATAGTATTCATAATGAATTTATTTCGCTTATTAAAGCTCGTCATATATATGTCAAAACTTATCTACCGAGGTTTCACCAACCGGACCATCTGAATAATCATGAATTATCCTGATAGGTAGACAGATTCTAGCTCTTTAGGTATTAGTGTTCGCCAATGGCCCGGGAGACTGAGGTTCAATCTCAGGTCTAGTCATACCAAAGACTCGTAAAATGGTACTTGATACCTCCTTGCTTAATACTCAGCATTACAAGGTACGGATCTAGGGTAAAGTAGAGCAATTCAGGGAAAGGAGTAGCGCCCTCCCCTACACCTCGGTGTAGTAGCTATTAAAAAGGGAACTTTCAGGTGGCCCTCGACTACGGACTTTGGTAACTCTGCAGGTGTTTTTTTCTTTTGGCTAGACATTGCGGTGTTAATTGATTTTTTTTTCAAACAGTACGAATGTTTTTAGTTTTTTTTTTTTTTTTTTTACTGAGTTTTTTTCCCGGATATCAGTTTGTGCAATTTCTTTTTGTTTACAAATTGTATCATTTGAGGGTTTTTTTTTCACATCGACAGTTATAGTTACAGTTATAAAAAACATATACATATAATCTCAAATAACACATTCATTTCATCTATTTTTCCGAATTTCGATGAATGTGAAAACTTTTTTTTTTCAATATTTTGTACATTTTCTAGTGATTTCCACGATTTTTTTTATCCCTATATTACATAAGATTATTATGTCGCATGAAAGTTGGTCAATTGCACAGTAGAGAATCTGTTCCAGTTATTTGGCATAAGTAGAGTGATCGGGGTAAATGTTAGTTTTACAACCTCACCACGTTTATCGAGTCTTTCTAGAATCTCAGGTATTCATGAACACCCTTAAATAGTTCCATCGACTACTTTGGGGATTCTTCATCTTGTGGTCTATAGTTTCTTTTTAATCTTTAGAAACTCGAGACCTGCTCGCTACCTAGAGTGAAAAAAGTAAAATACTGTAATCCGTTAGTTAATAAAACTTATTTAAATGCAATAGCGATCTTCAAATATATTGTGACTAAGAATATTGTCAAATAATAACTACCAAATGGTTTATGCACAAAGCAGAATCCATTCTAGTGGATGAGACATAAAATTCTCTGGGATTTTGAGAAACAAATGGATTACCTAATCCCGGCCAGAAGACCAGATCTAGTGTTGATTTAAAAAAGGATTTTGTCGTTGAGGCGAACCACAGATTGAAAGGAAAAGAAAACAGAAAGATAGACAAATACTTAGACTTTGCCAGAGAACTGCTCCCCCCAAAAAAACAACAACAAAATCATGAGGGTGGCGGTGATACTAATTGTAGTTGGTACTCTTGGAAAAGTCTTGAAAAGCTTAGAAAAATACTAGGGGAACTGGAAATAAAATGAAGAATCGAAATCATCCCGACCCAAGCATTATTAATATCGCCTAGAATACTGAGAAGAGTTCGGGAGACCTGAGAAAACTTGCTATCCCTTAGACTCCAATGAAAAAAACACCAGTCGATGCAATTGTGAAAAATTTGTAATAAGCGTAATAATAATAAATTAATTTGGTTACGTATAGGCAATAGTGATATAGAAATGAGGTTTCTGGATTGGAATTGACACTGTCCGAGTATATTTACTTTCAAAGTTGCGGTACAAGTACCGATCATTCTGGTTCGAAGAGTCCTGTCGTTCGCGCTTAGAGTATGTTAACTATACTCCCTGCAGAGGGGTACTCTCCACACTGAAAAAGAATGGTGTCCTAAATATGACACTAAACTGCATCTAGTGGTGAGGTTGGGTTTGATTGCATGTTAACTATTGTAGGTTATTTAATATCAAATCCATTTTTATAAATACGAACAGTTCTATTTCAAACAATTCAGTTTAGCATATGTACAGTTTTTTTGGTTTACACAGTTAAATGTAAAAACAGTTTTATTTCAAACAATTCAGTTTAGCATGAGTACACTGTTTAGTTCTATTTGACCCATAGATTAGGACCCTATCAGGTGTTACCACTCTGGGCCAGAGTGGACCTGGGAGCAGTGGCAACAAAAGGGTGCTCTGCATTCCAGCATTACTGGAGCCTCACCATCAGATTGTTTTGTGTCATACCAGGACACTCGTTGGGGGAGTCTTACCTCTATGAGAAATTTAACGACACTTCCATATCGGTCGTAAGAAAGAATAAGCAACGCGTAAAGACGTTTAAATACGTTTATATAAGAAGTGTGAAAGAGTTGCTAAAGCATATTCCTTTAGCAGTCAATAGTCTTTGAGAGAATAAAGTTAAAATTATGATATGGGGGTGACCGTGGTGTAATTGTTATCGTCGTAGGAAATGAACACGGTGACACGAGTTCAAATTCTGGACGAGACTGATAGCATTTCACATTGCACTAATACCCTTGGAAAGGTATAAATCCAATTATTCTCCCTCCAGCTATGGGTAAATAGTAGGGCAGACTGATTTCTTCAGTCTTGGTGAGGCAACTAGTCTAGGAGAAGGAAAACTCTGAATTCAAACCTGTTAAACTCTGCTTAAAAATTGACCTTGTGTCATATCCTGCACGAGCGGAGGGGTTGGTAAATATGGTTAAAATTATAATACACTTGTCTGTAGTTGGTGAATGTCCTGTTGTTTTTCTGTATATTTTCTCATTGTATTTAAGACTATTTGAAGAGGGCTGTGGACGTTTGGTTTCGTAGAGCTCAAAATTGTCTTTTGGGTTCTGTTTGTAAAGTTGGGTGGTCTGCTAACACCCTCAGTTACCTGAGTGTCTTAGCCGCGTCTCGCTTCGTGGAGACTCTAGTCACTTCCGCCTCTCTCTCTGTGCCCAAGTTACGTACTCAAGTTCCTTCCGTACTGCCTTCTCTTTCTGCTCTCAGCTTCTCTACATCCAGGTTTCCAACCGTCTAGAGGATAACTCATAATTTTCTTATACGTCTCTGTAGAGATGCAGTTGATGTATTCTGCAGCCCCAGCGACTAGTGGTGAGGGTTCATTGCTGAGTACCCCTTCATTGCTATTATTCCCGGGTCTACTCTGAACCGGAGTGGTAGTATCTGTTAGGATCTCAAGTATGTGCCAACTAGATCTGTTTGCAAATTATCAAATAGGAATACGTAATACCATCTAATTGTAAATCAGTATAGTCGATATGGAAATGGGAATTCTTCGGGCTGCCACAGGTATATGTACTTTCTAGTTAGCGGCACAAATATCGGTTGCTTGGGTCAATATTTATAAAGATTATTATTATCCTTATTATTAACCTTATTTGTTATTTTTACTGACCTTTTTTAAAGCTGCAAAATAAACAATGATCTGTTTATGGCCAATGTTAAGTTAGATGAAATAGGTTCCCATCTTTTTTTTTCTCTCTCTCTGGTAAGAATGAAGAGTTTTCTTTCTTCTAGATTGGTTACCTAAACATGACTAAAGAACCCAGTTTGCCCTAGTATTTATATATACATATTCGAAGAGAGAAGATAGATTCATGCTTTTCCTAAGAGCATTAGCGCTAAGTGAAACGCAAACCACCCCGTTCAGGATTCCAACTCCAGTCGTCAATTCTATTTTTACGTCGATAACCGTTATGCTAAGCACGCAGTATCTGCTGATTGTAGGACAGAAATGAATTTATACGACGATGGATATCGATAAAAACTCCACATTAGTCATATAAACGTGGACTCAACATATTTAATAGCATAAGATCTACTGGCATATTAGACCCCATCCATTTCAGCAAGGAATAAAAACATTGTTCAGTGTATTTCTGGGTAAGCATCTAATACTAGCAGAAAAACAAACAAACAAACAAAAAACAATCTAACCAAAACATACGACTCGGAGTTGTAAGTAGAGTAACGGTTATTGGTACAGAATATCGAATCGGCAAGACGAGTCTAAATTTCGATTCCGGTTGTTTGCGTTAATTTCACTTCCTTTGGGAAAAGCAAGAATCTGTCTCCTCTCCCCACCCCTGTGTATAGGTAAAATAGGACTGATTGGGTTCCATAGCCTTGATGGCGGGCAACTAGTCAAGAAGTTTGACGTTGTTCACCTATTCATTCTAGCAACGCCTGCGACGAAACTATTGCCAGACTGTATCAACCCTTGCCCTACACGTTGGTATTGTTAAGAAGGGAGACACTGCATAAGAATACTTGATATATAACCGTATAAAAAAAACAAACAATAAAAAAAAAAAAACACACTTGAGAAACTGAACCGATCCTATATAATTGTAAATTATTTGTATTAGGAATAGTTACTTGAAGCTATAATTGTTTACTTAAGATTTTAGAATGGCTTTAAATAGAGCATATATTAGGAGTTCTAAAAAAAAAGGACCATTTTTGGTCACGTCTCGTCAGAGAAACTCCTTGACAAGCAAGCAATAACGAGGAATAAAGCAAGATAGTTGACGACAAAGGTGAAAGAAATTGTAATTCACTGTTTCAAGAATTACAATTGTCAGTGCTAAAAGTGCTATATATCACTAAATACCAACATACACTCTGCAAGTAAAAGGAATTCAACAATTTTCTTTTGTTCAACCTTACTGATTATACTGCATCCAAACTTTACTTAGTCCGAGAAAAAACAAAAAAGAGCCGTACCAATCCCTCCAATTAAACGTTTTTCCCCATTTTGGATTTTTCTTTCTCTTTCATCGTCATCTACCTTGATTTATTCCCATTATTGCTTGCTTGTCGCAATGTTTCTCTGACGAGATATGATTAAAAAAAAAAGGGTTCTTTTTTAGAACCCACAATGTAACTCTACTTGAAGCTATTCTAAAATTTTGCACGTACCATAGGATTTTTATTTAGGATTATTATTCATTATATTCATCAAGTCGCGCTGACAGCACGGAGTTCCCTGACTATTTCACGCCATCGTTCCTGGTCGGTCTTCTAGGCTGCATCCAGTGTCCACACAAATCTGATGTGTGTAAGTCTTTGCTGGTTGTCCAACACAGTTGCATCCATGTGTACAAGTCCATAAGAGAACGTCATTTATGGGTTGAACTTGTTTCTTTGGCAGAGCCCCGCATGTCTTGTTCGTCTTAATTGGATGGTTTTTGAGATGAGATGCAAGTAGCAGTAGAGTTGCTGTTTTGTGGTGTGTTGCTTCCAGGATTTGTTCAAGACAGTGCTTAGCATTCTTGTGTAGTTCCCATCTAGCCCTTTCTTCATGCAAATTGTTAGCATTCATGTTGTGCATCCATATAGTAGTATTGACAACCACAGCTTGAAAGAAATCTTATTTTATTTTATTGGATAGATAAGATTTTTATATGATCTATTATCTATTGATAGCAGTCTACGCTTTTGCTAGGCATATGTTGACATCACTTTCAGTAAATGAGATATTGCTGTCAAGGTATGTGAATGGGTCTACTAATTTTAGAGGGTTGCCACTTTGAGTGGAGATGACTCCTTCCTGTTTGAAACAGCGAAAAATCTTATTTGAGTTTACGTAGATGTCAATACTTCCTACTGCTTGCATTAAGTTATGCAGTAGGGATTCTGCTTTGGCTGCTGTATGTGGGAGAAGCGCTAGATCATCTGCGTAGTCTGCATTTCAGTTTTTGCGGAATATCGTCTGCTTCTTGCCTTTTTTAAAAGTGTGAAACTATTTTGTTTTATTAGATCTATTGACATTCGAAGTACATAGTCGAGGTAGATTATAAATAAATATTGTGTTAATGTATCTACTTGCAAGACTCCAGCGATCATATTGAAGAAGTCAGTGTCTCTATCGAACAAGGGAATTATTGTTTTTGTTTTTTTTTTTTGGTTGGTTTTTGGTTTCTTTGTTTAATGGCATATCAACCTTTGTAGGTTATTTAATGCCAAAGCTATTATCCGAGAAGATCAGTAGTGATACTATTTAACCCATAGTTGGGAGGTTAAGGGGGGGTTCATACCTTTCCCAAGGGTATTTGCCCGAAAGTGAACGTAATAGCGCGACTGGAGTACAAACTCGCTTACTACGATTCCGCAATCCATCGCTTTAACCATTACACCACGAGGACACCCCCACATTGTTTTCGTGTTTTCGTAAAGCATTATTATAACGGTAACAGGCCATAAGCTTGTAATATTTGCCCCATTTTTCCTCTGTGTATGGAATCAAATATCTTGGTTTGGTTTGGTTTCTTTGTTTAATGGCATATCAACTCTTTTTAGGTTATTTAATGCCAAAGCCATTCTCCTAGAAGAACAGTACTATTTAACCCATAGCTGGGAGGATAAGGGGGTTCATACCTTTCCCAAGGGTATTTGCCCGAAAGTGAACATAATAGCACGACTGGAGAATGAACTCGTGTACTACGATTCCGCAGTCCATCGCTTTAACCATTACACCCCGAGGACACCCCAAATATCTTGGAGAAATCTATGAAGAGTATTATTGTATCGATAGTTTTTGCCTGTACTCCTTTGATGACTTGACAGATTGTTTGAATCTATGAAGTTGTGGATCGATTCCTCCGAAAGCTGTTTTAATTTTTCCTAAGAATTTTCGCGATTTCAGTCTGGATACAATTGAGAAGCAGGGCATTCAACTTAGCAGCTATAGCAGTAAGAATTATGCCTCTGTAGTTCTTAGTGATTCTGAGGTCGCTTTTTTTTACTTGAAACCATTTTATTGTGTGCAAACGAATCATTATTATTAAACAGAAATAACTACTTAAAACCATACGATTATTAGCGTTAGATATGAATACTTGAAACTATACAACTATGTGCAAATTATTTGCATTTGATAGGAATACTTGATATGAACATAGAATGCTCCTACTGCATCTCTGCAGAGGAGTAAGACCCACTCTTAACGAGTGTCCTGATCATGGCATTAAACCATCTGATGATGAGGCTCTGGAATGCAGAGTATCCCTTCATTGCCATCGTTCTTGGGTTCACTCTGGCCTGGAGTAGTAGCACCTGATAGGGTCCTATCTATGAGTCAAATAGAACTACTTGACATTTAAAGTGGGTGCAAACAAATGACACGCTAAATTGAATTGTTTGAAATAGAACTGCTTCTAAAGGTTGAATAGAAAAAAGAATTAATCAGATATATAAAGAAGAAATAAACAAAATAATCAATAAAAATGTCACTTGATGTAATAAAACAGAAATAACAGTATTATCAACCAGGTCGCTTCACTGAGTATAATGTTAGTAAACCTTTATTAGCGAGTTCGGTTCTCACTGGGAGTCCCATACATCTGATTTTGAGCCCAAATAAACTTAGTCAGTGACTTCAGTACTAATAAGCCAGAGTCGCCTCACTTCGTGTAGCTGGGCCAACAGGCTATCGTTTGTAAGTTCGATTCTCATTGGGTGTCTCATATATCTTGCCTTGAGTCAAAATAAACAAATACATCTCTTTGAAAATTATTAGTATTAGATAGGAATACTTGATATAAAACTCTATGCTGGGTACTGCTGGAGAAGTAGGGACGTTCTCGTAAGAGACTTTCTTCTTCAGACTTGAATCGACTTCTTCAATATACAGTTCATTTGCATAAGCGGAATTTCGGCTCTGTTTAGCCTCTACTACAATCAGGTTTTCATTAGCGGATGTCTCGGGTTCGCGCTGGCTATCCTCTTTTGAACATCCACAGGACTCCTACACATGAACACAATGTTTGCCGACTAGCAAAAACACAGATTCATCAGATCTGCGTGGACACTGGCTGTCGTTTGGAGGACTTGTTAAGAGCGATGGCCGATAGGGATGGATGGCGTGAGAGTGAGTCAAGGAATGCGTGTTATTAGTACAATTTGATGATGATAATAATTGTTTCTAACGTACATAAACCGCTCATCAACAAAAATTACAATTTACAATCTATGAATGATCTGTTAAACCGATGACATTTCATTATTGGGTCCGTCTATAGCTTCCCTCTTCTCACCCTTTCTTTTAATATAAAAGAATAATGATGATCATGATAACCTGAGAAAGATGGTTTTGGTTTCTTTGTTTGATGGCATATCAATGTTCGTGGGTTATTTAATGCCGAAGCCATCCTTGTAGAAGAACAGTGGTGGCACTATATAACTTATACCTAGGCCTGACAAAGAGTAGAGACTGACGAAATTTAAATGGATTGACCTTGTGACTGCCCCTCCCAATCCTCTGCTTTGGGCACTTTGCACTGGACACGACACTCGGTCATTTGTCGTAGTGGCTGCCGGTGACCTTCTAACTTTCCTAAAGTGAAAGAAAGAGATAAACTAGTTTGCTGTTATTTTGACATGTCACGTCGTCTTTGTTGAGGTCGAAAATCTCTCTCTCTCGTTTTCATCTTCAGAGGAGAGGGAGTTCTCGTGGTGTGGTGGCTAACGTGCTGAACTGCTACACCATAGTAAGCGAGTTCGAATTCCAGTTGCTCAATTACGTTCACTTTCGGACTTGGGAACGGTATGAACCCTCTTATCCTCTCCAGCTATGGGATTAATAGTACCACTGATTTTTTTTTTTTACAAGAATGGCTTTGGCATTAAATAACCCACAAAGGTTGATATATCATTAATACCTCTGGGAAAGGTATGAATCCCTTCCTCCCGAGGTATGGGTTAAATGGTACCATTACTGTTTTTCTACAAGGATGGCTTTAGCCTTAAATAATTCACAAGGGTTGATATACCATTAGCTCTGTTGGCGGGGTAAGACCCCGCCCCCTAAAAAAGTAGGATGTCCTGGATATGACACTGAATTGCATTTCATAGCGAGGCTTCCGTTTTGGTGACCTGGGGAGTGCGGAATAGCTTTTCATTGCCGTTACTCTCAGGTTCACTCTGACCCAGAGTGATAGTATCATTTGATCCACGGAACCTATCTCGGCACTCATTCCGATTTTCGATTTTATACTAGTCTGAGCAGTGCAGTCATGGAAAATATTTTGATGAAGTATCGAAAGTGCATTTGATGGTTTTGAAGAGTACAATAGCTAAGACGTGGGAAATTGTTGGCGTTGGTGTTGTTCGGGAGAGTTGCTAGTTATGCATAAAGGAAAGAGAGGCCGAGCAGTACCTCATCAATCAACGTTTAAAATGGTTGTGTATCATTTCATGGACTGAAAGACTTTTGAGATGTGATGGTAATGTTTGTCGAAGTCTTCTTGAGCCTCAGCAGGTATTTGGTGGTAAACTTGATTTCTATCCTTTCAAAAGTTAAAGATTCGAGTATGAAGATATCATCAATTGTGGATTGGGATGTTTGTCAAGGACTGCTGCCAAGTTTAATGACCTGTAATTTCTGGTCAAGATTTACATCTCTCTCTTCCTTCTCTTTTCTTTTCTCTCCCCCTTGCTCTCCTTTTTTCTTTTCTTTCCTTCCTTCTGTTTAACTTTCCTTTCTCTCTTCTTTCTCTTCTCCCTCTCCCTCTTCTTTCTCGTTTCTTTTTATCTTCTCTTTTTTACCTTTTTCTTTCTCTTTTTCCTTTACCTTTTTCTCTCTGTGTTCTTTTCTTTTTTTCTATCTATTTTCTTTCTCCCTTCCTGTTTATTATTCTTGCTCTTTCCTTTCTCTTTTTCCGACTCTGTTTTCTCTATTTACCCTTTTCTCTTTCCGTTTTCTTCTTTCTTCCTTTCTGAATATATAAGATATCAGAAAAATGAAGATTTATGTAAAGAAAATATTTACATTATTTTTACATAGTAAATACAGTATTTTATGAATAAATTCTGCACCTTTTAAATTTGATTGGTGGATTTTGAGCAGATTTTTAAAAGTGCAAATGAATTTGACACTGAAAATGTTCCAACTGATTCTTTTTTTTTTTTGTTTTTTCTTTTTTCTTCTGTATAGACTAAACAAATTCAGAGCGAAATAACCCAGTTTCTATCTACTGTAATTATTTGTATATAAGACGCACTGTTTTTCCAGATGTTCCAGCCCAAACGTTAGGGGTACGTATTATATAAGAAAAGTAAATTAACTTTTTTCCGGCCACATGTTTGGTACATCAAGGCCGAAAGTAAGTTATATCAATAGTCCAAACTAATGTGTTTTAAGTTATTACGGAGAAATATCCATGAACCACTGGAATGTGTTTGTTTATGATTTTGTTTCTTTTGATGTGAGCTTATTTTTGTTGTAAGCTTGTTGCATTTTTATATCAACATGTCCGTGTAATGGGTCGACCAAAATGAATTGTATCTATGGTCCAAAGTAACTTATGTATAACCCTATTTACCCAACCCCTCCGTTCGGGCAGGATATGACACAAGGTCAATTTTTTAAGTGGAGTTTAACAGGTTTGAATTCAGAGTTTTCCTTCTCCTAGACTAGTTGCCTTACCAAGGCTGAAGAACCTAGTCTGTCCTACTATTTACCCATAGCTGGAGGGAGAATAATTGGATTCATACCTTTCCCAAGGGTATTAGTGCTATGTGAAATGCAATTATTCTCGTCCAGGATTTGAACTCGCGTCGCCGTGTCCAATTCCTAGGACGATAGCCATTATACCACTTATGTATAACGAACATTTCTATTTCTACTATTGCAGAGAAATCGCCACCTGAATGCATGTTTCTTTATAATTTGTTTCTTCTATTATGAACTTATTTTCGTCGAAAGTTTGATAAATTTATGTGCGAACAAATCCCTGGCTTTATCCTAAATGATGTATAAATTTGGTGTTTCGAAACATTATATAGATAGACAATAATTGTCTTATGGAATTGTGGGTGTGTTTTTGGACATCACGTATCCATTGGTCAGGTGAAAATTCAGAATGTTTTATTGTTCTCTTTTTGTTCTGTTCTTCAAACGGATGAGTCCTGCCTTTTTGTCTTTGTTCATTAAGCAGAAGAGAGACTTTGTCTCGAACTCCGGCTAGGTCTTTTATTTCGCTTCGACATTGAAATGTAAAGCCACATGGCTAAAAACCAGAAGACAAGTAAGACATCCTTTTTTATAAACTGCTTGTGCAGAAAAGAATGTAAACATTTCATCTGTTTGGGACATTTTTGTGTATTCATGTAATATTTCTTAAGTTATATATTTATGTCTTAACTTCTGTTTATACAGTTTATCAATAGATGTACTAGCGCTAATATTGGAACTTGGTGAAAGGGGACGTGACTAAATATCCTCCTTGCACCAATCTTTACTAACAACCAGTAACCTCTCTAATAATTATATAAACTATATAGACTGGATAAAAAGCAGCCTTGTGCTGTAGAATTCGACGACTACATCACTGCAGAGATTAAGAGTCCCCCCCAGCCAGAAAAAGAAGGTGCGTCCTGGATATGACACAAAACCATTTGATGATGAGGCTTGAGTCCTTAACTCCCAGGTCTATTCTGTCCCAGATTGGTAGTATATGTTAGGGGTCACATTTATGGGTCTAATAGAATAGTTTAATCATTTACTAAACTGAAACCATTTAACTCTGTACAAACAAATGATGAATATCAAATTGAATTATTAGTATTAGATAGCAATTGGTTTGGTTGGTTTTATGGCATATCAACCATTGTAGGTTATTTAATGCCAAATCATTTTTATACGTATGTATTAAATTTGATTTCTAAACACATTTTGTAAATAACATTTTTGAACCAACCTGAGCTCATTTTCTTTCACAGAGTTAAATGGTGTCACTTATTTATATCTTATACGAATAATTCTATTTACTGTTAATCTTTTGTTTGCACACAGTTGATTTTTTTCAAGTATTGCTATGTAACAGTAACAATTTAACATTAGTCATTTGCACACATTTAAATAGATATACATGATATGTAAGATTAGTTTGTCAGTAATTTCATTTTTAAATGAGTGAGAACTAATTTGTTGGTACACTAGTATTACTATTGGTTCTACATAGTTAAATAGTTTCAATTATTATTGATATGACTCGACCTGGAAATGAACCCTGGTCTCCTGGACCATTAGCGAACACTCTACTCATTAGACCAATGGCCCGAGAATTAAACGCACAAAATTGTCTGAAATTTTGAGGTACAAAAGAATCACTTAATCTCTGCCAGACCACCAGACCTAGTGATAGTCAACAAAAAGAAAAAAAGACTTTGCCTTCTTAGTAGACCATAGAGTAAAATTGAGAGGAAGTGAAAAGAGAGATAAGTACATGGACTTAGCTAGAGAACTGAAAATCTATGGAGCATGAAAGTAACGGTGATACCAATTGTAATCGGTACGCCCAGTACAGTCACCAAAGGATTGGTAAAGGGACTGGAGGACTTGGAATAAGAGGACGAGTTGAAACCATCCAAACTACAACATTATTAAGATCAAACAGAATACCGAGAAGAGTCCTGAAGACTTTCTGTCACTCAAACTCCAGTAGAAGACCATCAGTTAACGCTGGGGTGAAAAACTATCAAAGTAGTAAAATAATGATAATAGACGTCTCTTTATTGTTCTCTTTTTGTTCTGTTCTTCAAACGGATGAGTCCTGCCTTTTTGTGTTTGTTCATTAAGCAGAAGAGAGACTAGAACTTGGAAAAGAAAAAGGGTGAACTAAAGATCAGAGGAGAAATCGAGGCCATTCAGACCACGGCATTGCTAAATTTAGCTAGAATGCTTAGAAGAGTCATAAGTTACGCAGCTTTTTTGAGCTTAGATGTGGCACAAGGTCGTATGAATGGAGCATCCAATTAGAACCGAACTCACTCGTGAAGGTTTGCCAGTCTAGCTTGCTAATCATTATACCACTCAAAGTGCCCTTGAAGAGCCTTGGAGACTTGAGGAGACTTGTCGCTCACTCAAATGAAAAATCACGTTAAAGCTGGTGTTAAAACAAAAATTCGCATGAAAATAAGTACAAATGAGTTTATCAAAATAATGTTAAAAAGGGTGAATTTTTCTCCTTATACAATGCCATAATTTTTATTTTAATTGAGGTCGAATATTTCCTTTGGAATTTCTGGCTGAAGTGAAGGTACACTGAAGAGACTTAATAATAGTTGCTATTTAATAAACTCTGCTTATTCTAACACACCGGCCTCAATGTTGCTGACAGTACCTGCTGTTTCTAATCAGTCACTCAACAATTGTCAGTTCTTGTTTTGAATGTGTATTTATTCAGGAATACGAAGAAATGTATAAAACAAACTATGACGTCACAGTGTTGTATACAATCTGGAACATTGCTTGAGTTTTAATTTCAAACATTGAGATCCAATCGTAACCTTGACCCTAAAAAACACAATAATTAACAAAAACAACAAAAATCGGCATAAATCAAAACAAAAAATCGACAAGAAACAAAAAGTAACTAATTTGACATTTTATCAACAAAAAAACAAAAAACAAAACAAGAAAAAAGAGCAAATTTTGTTTTATATCTCGTCTTCCGATTTTATTTTATTGTATTGAACGTTCTGTGACGTCATATTTTATTGTGTACATTTCTTGGCGAATGCAAACCTGTTTTTGGACTGAAATAAAATCGAAAGAATAGGAAATAAATTATGAAATAAAAATAAATCAGTTTTTTTAAAGTATAGAATTATTTCATAATAAAATAGGACATATTTTTCAGCTGGTTTTAAGAAAATCTCTGGAGTGTATTTGGTCTGTTGACTTCAATTTAAAACTAGAGTCATGTTCTATATACCTCGCAACGTTCTGTGACGTCATACTTAATTGTGGACATTTTTTTTTTGCTTTCCTGAACAGATACCGATTCTCAACGAGCACCAAGGTGTCTAACTAGACGTTTCAACATGGATTCTTTCTTTTGATAATAGTTTGAAAAATCCCATTTATGTGGTTTGTTTGATGGCGTGGTTTCATTTTAAGTCTTGTGTAGGTGTGTGTTGACACATAAAAACTGTAGCAGAAAGAACTTCATATGTTTGGCGCGTAAATTATTTTGACCATTGGTCTCGTCTGATATTTTCACTCAATGAGGATGACTTATCCCATTCTGCCCGGACCTTTTCCGGGCAATTCAAAAACGGTGAAAAAGCGCCAATCTACCTCTTCCTCAAAACCTTTCGAGCTGGACGGATGTATTTCTGTCCGCTCCTTTATCAGCAGCGGCTCACCACGATGAGGATAGAGCCGTCTGGTTCATGGACCCTTTGGGTCTACCCTTTTAGACCCAGAGGTTCACCGTTGAATACGAATTAGACGTATTAATTCCGCCTCTGACAATTCAGCTACTTCATTCCCGGACAACCTTTTCTGGAGACCTTCATACTTTTCTCCTACAGCAAACAGGACCTCGCGTCATGGCTGAATATTTCATTCCTGATCTACCGTCTAATTCATAGACCTTTGAGTCTACACTTCTAGACCCAGAGTTCCACCGTTGAATACGAATGAGACGAATTAATTCCGCCTCTGATAATATCAGCAACTTCATTCCTGGACAATATTAAGGAGACTGCGATTACTTTTCTCCCACAGCAACCAGGACCACACATCTATGTTCAGCCATTCACTCCTGTTCTAAAATCAGCAACTCAATACTTGCTATGTCTACAGCGACGCTTATTCCGATCCGACATGTAGCTGCTGTGATTCTTTTTCAACTGCATAACTATTTCTTCCTTCCTACGAGACTTGCAGTATAAAGGTACCCTTTATTCTGGCTGCCATTAAACCTTCTTGAAAACCTTTCGATATCTCGTTCCGATTCATTTATCTTCCTTTTAATAAAACGTTCCACTTCACCGTTATAAAACAATTGTTAAATCAAAGAAGCAACAAAACCTTGTTTTCCTACAGACCGTTTATTCCTTTTTTCATAAGGTTCAAGGGAAACAAAGTTCTTTAAAGTCTTTACTTTGTTGGTCCGTAATTCTTTCCCTTTTTAGCTTAGTCGTCTAGGGCTGTTGAATAAACCGACTGCATCTCTGCAGAGAGGCAACCCGCCCGCTAACGAGTGTCCTTGATTAAACAATCTGATAGCAAGGTTCCAATAATGCTAGAGTTTTGGGGAATGCAGAGTAACCCTTCATTGCCATCACTCCTTGGTCCACTCTGGCCAGGATTGAGAGCATCTGATACGGTCCTATCTATGCCTGAAATAAAACTGTTTAATATTTAAATTGAGTGCAAACGAATGACTTCTGCTGAACCGAATTGTTTGGAATAGAATTGTTAGATCATTTAACTGTGTAAACAAATGATTGATGTTTAATTGAATTTTTAGTGATACATAGCAATACTTGGAACCATTTAACTTTTTTGACTTACGTTTACAAATCCTATATATTAAATATATATGTATAAAGAGGATTTGGCATTAAATAACCTACAATGGTTGAGATGCCATAAAACCAAACCAAACCTAATCCTATATATTTGATATATATGTATAAAGAGGATTTGGCATTAAATAACCTAAAATGGTTGATATGCCATAAAATGTAACCAAACTAAACCTTTTCCTTTTCACCTGAAGTAAGATTAGGATAATATCATAGGAATTGTATTATGTTTGAGCTCAAGACAGCATTGCGCTAAGTTGGGAAAATAATCCAATGATAAAGTTGTATTTACTTCATGACCCTTTTATTGGGATCTTTGAGAGCATGTGTGCGTCAAACAGAGATTATTTCCGTTACAGAAGTAGGGCCATAAACATGGGCAGACATGTTTTTTTTAAATTTATTTATGTATTTATTTTTTGCCTCATGGGAAAATGTATTTATTCTAAATCTTTATCTAATCTTATTTTCCTACTATGTATTTAATTTGTTTCTTTTTATTATCTTATTTATTTACTTTCTCTTATTTTTCCACAATATCTTTTGATTGTTTATTGTGGAAGTTGCAGTTGTGGAAGAAGCTTTTTTTATTTTAAAAAAAAAATCTGACTCTACACAAGGCCGGTTTATGAGGAGGTGCTTGCAGGAAACAAGCCTCCCGTAGGGCGGTTTTAAAAATTACTTGAATTCCTTCGGCATTTTCTTTCAGAGGCACTCCAGGCACTGGGTGATAAACCTAGCTCTTATGCCCTTTAGTTAAAAGGAAGGGTGCTTGCCTAGTAGGGAGACCCTTGAAACCAACCTGGTAATTATTTTGTTTCCCGAGTTGAAAGGCCAAGAAGCAATGGAAGACCGATACCTCAAATGCGAAGTATACGCGAAATGCTCATTTAGGTATTCGTTTTTCCCTTCCTTACATCCGTAACAGATGAAAATAAAATGGCTAAAAATATTTTTTGTGCTGTGTGTGAAAACTTTTTTTACCACCTTATAAAACTTGGGGCTCTGGTAACAACCATTGGTTTATGAGGAAACTATTATTTGTAGACTTAGGTTACCCTTTAGATGAAAAGATAATTATCAAAATAAAATTTGAACTTTTAAAATTTGCTAGAAATGTCAAAAGAATTGTACTGTTCTCCAATCTTAAATGGTCTTTCGGTGGGGCTTATAATTCGCTGACTGTATCTCCTACCGAAGAATAAAACCCTCCCAAAATGATGCATCCTGGGTACGACACAAAACTGCATTTGATGGTGAGGCTCCAATTCTGCCAGTCTTGATAATCAGTATACAAGCTCTTTTTATTTCTTCTTCTCATCAAATAGAGAGAGGAATACGAATCTACTCAAGTCAACAAGCAAACTTTTTTTTTTTTTTTTTTTTTTCGAAATTCTGAATTTTTTTCCTGTACTTTTTCTAAATTGTAGGTTTATGATTATGTAAAAAACCCTCAACAAACAAACCTACTCCTCCAGCCCTATATTGACCTTGTAGTTACGGTAGAATAAAATTGTAACAGCTGCCCTGTCAGCTTGGACTGCAGAATATGCCGACTGCACTTCTTCAGAGGGATAAGACCTCTCCCAGCAAGTGTCCTGGGTATGACACTAAACTGCATCTGATGTCCCAACTATGGGTTAAATAGAACGGTTCAGTAATTTACTAAGGATTATCATTATTAGTTATTTTCACCATACAGCTATGTGTAAATTAATTGTAATACACAGGATACTTGACAAACAGAATTATTAGTGATAATTAGGAATACATGAAACCATTTAACTGTGTGCAAACAAATGAGCTCTATCAATTCATTTAAAAATAGTTACCTGCAAACTGTTCGCATACAAGATATGTATATATATATATATGCTGTATAGTCTTTTATGGACTCATCAACGAGTTAATCAAACATGATTTACGAAATTCAATTAACGAAACGAAACACACTTCTTTATAAAAATATGTCTCTCATATTTTATTCTCGAAAGGGGCCTACAGTTTGTTGTAAGTTTGAGAGATAGATGGAGAGACATATACTCAGAGAGGGGACTTCTTTTTGCCTCATATCTTCTTCCTGGGGCCAGGAGTGTGCCAATGCTTGCACCCCCTTGCAAGCCGTATCGTCAGAGACGACACTAACGCCTCAGATCGGCTGCGTATCCCTGGCTCGACCCTCGATTCTGACTGGACTGACTGTCTAAATCTGACTGTGTGGTTCTTCCGGTTACACACCTGCCCCACCCCACGGCCTACCCCAACGCACTGCCATCCCCCTGTTTACTAATCGCAATGTGACAGTTTGTCAAAGCACACGGGTTCACCTGGAACGAACCCCAAATCCATGTCAACAGTCATTATATGACATATATATATATATATATATATAAATGATTTGGCACTAGATAACTCGCAAGATTTAATATGCCATAAAACACTAATCAACAAGCAAATGATGTATGCATTAAGTATTATATTGATTGTTATTATATACCTGCCTCCTATCTCGAAAACTATTCAAGTTAGACGAACGAGACATGCAGGACACTGCTGGAGAAGCAGGGACGAACTCATAAGTGATGTACTTTTATGGACCCCCA